>JALGRB010000021.1:47500-72500 GCA_023091065.1 Dianthus caryophyllus | reverse complement strand
TGGCCGTATGCATCTTATTGTTTTTGGCCGTCTTATTTAATTAAAAGTTTGGCCGTATTATTTAAATTGTTTTGGCCGTGAATTCTTATTATTTTTGGTCCGTTTAATTCATAATTATCAATGTTTTAAGATGTTAAAACTATTTCATATGAATTTGTATAAGTTTTGATTTAATACTGATTGAATTAAAACTCAAAAGGACTAAAATCTTGTATGTTAATGAACATATTAGTTTGCTTTTCATTAGATCTATCAGTTTTAAGTTGTTTAATTTAAAAGGTTAAATTGAATCTCTTAAGTCAATGTTTAATACGGATTAAAATTGAGTGAGGATCGATCTAATTATTAGCAAAATTGAATTAAATCAGTTTGATTCGATTTTTGAAGTTGGCCGAATCAATTTGTTGTTTTTGGTTTTTTTTTTACTATTGGCCGATTATATTAAATTAAATTATTTTGGTAATTTTGGATTAGATTGGCCGGTTTTTCCAAAATTTAATAAAAAAAAAAAAAAAAAAAATTTCGGCAATTTTATGTTTTGGCTGGAAAAATTGAATTTTGGAAATATAATTTTTGGAAATTTTGTTGTTTTCACAATTTTTGGTAATATTTGTTATAAAGATAATGAATATTATGTTTTATGAAAAAGTTCATAAAATAAGATACCATATATTTTAAAAAGGTTTAAAATAATTTTGTGATCTAATTTGTATTATACTGATAATATAAATTATTTCTTTTGGATTATGTTTTGATTAAGATGTTATGAACAATTAAGGAATTGTTGCATAATATAATCATTTAAAAGAGGTGGTTTGGGTTAAAATCAATTCGTTTGCATTGTTTTTATTTTGTTTTAGTTGATGCTATTTATTTTGAATGTTTGAATGAATGGTTTAATTTTACGCATTAATTTTGTACAAACGGTTGTAATTTACTAGTGTGGCCTTAGAAGATTGTGTTTTCGTAATGAAGGAAACACAATTTTGGTTGTATTTTTGAGATCTCGAATCTCCAATTTTGTAATATTTTTAATTTTGGCATATTTTGAATTAGAATGTAAATAGGTTTATTTTTGTAATTCAAATATGTAATTTTGAGAAGATTCAAGATTGAAGATTCAAGATGGATTCCCACTAAAGCCCAAGATGAAGAATGAAGACAAGCTTAGGGTCCATGGATGGATTCCAAATTGTATCTTGTTTTTATTTTCATAGGGGTAGGCCACACTAGGTGTTTTACTTTTTGCGTTTTACTTTACCGTTTTTTTTTGCATTCACGTTAGATAGTAGCATCATATTCCGCCTAAACTAAACCAAACCACCTAATATGCATGAAAATGGATCATATAGTTGCATTCTTTTTCATAGACATACGGATGTCATTTGTTTAGAGCTATCACCTCAATTTAATCATTCACGATAATGCTAGATATTAGTTCACTTAAAATGAATTAAAATGAGTTGATGGGATCTTCCTCTAAAACTGAAATTGAGAATTAGTCTTTATAAGTCGAACCACCATGAATCCCTTCTTCGTCGGTAGGCATAATATGACCCCTTCTACGTTGGGTAAGTAGTGGCTGTCGGCTTAGTTTATCTCAACATTATGGTTCGAGTAATATCTCGAAGGTATAGTGGACTAATAGATAGGATTTACTGAAATCTATCGACCAAGAATTCTAACAGTAGAATTAGCCAAGAGGTTGGCTTATCAATTTAAAGAAATTGAGTCTTGGGATCATTTATATAATTCTCGAGGGAGATCGATTATATGAGTGCACGAGTCATTGCATTAAAACGTTATTGCTTTATGACTTAAACCTTTTAAAACCATGATTTCTTATCTTTTCTCTTCTTTTTTCTTTTTCACAGTTTCGAATACGTTATATACAGATATAACTACTATAACAAATTGCTGTCCGTACAGACGAACCAATGCCAAGTGCCACACTAATGCGCGAATCATGGCTTAGAATTTTCATGGGCACCATGAATCAGTCAACTCGACTGAAAAGTGATGGGTCCAACTTTTCTGATTGGGAGGCGCGTTACGAATCTTTGCCATCGTGACGGTAAGCTCAAGTACTTGGTGAGCCACCGCCGCTCTACCACTCCGTCTGAAGAAGCTGAAACTTTTGCTTATAACGATTTCATGATGGAAGCGGGTGCGTTACAGAACGTACTCATCTATGCAATGGAACCCAATTTGCAAAGACGTTTCATTACCCAAGGTGCGAACAAGATTTTCACCACCCTTACTAAGGAATTCTCGAAAGCTCCGAGAATTAAGAGTTACGAGTATACTACTCGTATCTTTGAAGCTAGACTCCAAAAAGGGCCAACCGGTTGGTCCACACCTTCGCCATGATCGAGCGTTGAGAAATTGGAGGAGCTTGGTTGCACGATCGATGAGAAGATCATCATTGATCGAGTGCTTCACTCACTTCATGATGGGTATGCCCTCTTTAGGGCAAACTATTACATGAATGACATGCAGAAAAGTCTGCATGAACTACATTCACTCCTCGCATGCAGGCGGAGTGATGCGAAGTTGAGTGGGAGTACGAAGCAAGATGTTCTCATGATTGGGAACAAGAAGGGTAAGGGTAAGACTCCGGCTAACCTAACTGTAGGGAAGCCGAAATTCAAGAAGCCGATGGTTACTAAGAGTGGGCCTGGTGAGTCTAGCGGTAGCTCACAAGGCAAGGCAAAAGCAAAGCAGAGCATGGAGTGCCACCATTGCCACAAGTCTGGGCATTGGAGGCGTAATCGTCCGTGTATCTTGAGGACATAAAATCGGGCCGTCGGCTCTGTTGGTATGTCTTCTTTTATTCATATGATTGAGATTAACCATGCAAGTTTCGGAACTTGGGTACTAGATACTTGTTGTGGGTCTCATCTGTGCAATCATTTGCCGGGCGTAAGAAGCATCGAGAACTACGGCAAGAGGTGATGTAGACCTGCGAGTGGGGAATGGAGCAAGAGTTGCTGCCGTTTCAGTAGGGACATATGTAATCCAACTCCCAAGTGGATTTGAGTTGTTTCTGAATAACTGTTACTATGTACCTAGTTTATCTAAAAACATTATTTCTGTATCCGTTCTTGATAAAGAAGGATTTTCATTTTCAATTAAGAATAATAGCTGTATTTTCTCATTGAATGATATGATTTATGGTAAAGCTGTTTCCATGAACGGAATTTATGTTTTAGATCAAACCACAGAAATCATGCATGTGAGTAACAAGAAAGCAAAGGTTGGTGACAAAGATCAAACGTATTTATGGCATTGCCGTATGGGACACATAAATGAGAAAGCGGCGTGAAAAAGCTCATTGATAATGGGACAATAGCCCCATTTGACTATGAAACTTTGGCACGTCACGAATCATGTCTTATAGGCAAAATGTCTCGAATTTCCTTCAAAGGTGTTGGAATGCGCGCTGCTGACCTATTAGGACTCATACATACTGATGTGTGCGGACCTATGTCAATCAACGCTAGAGACGGCTATAGGTATTTTATCACTTTCACGGACGATTTGAGTAGATATGGACATGTCTACTTAATGAAGCATAAAAGTGAGTCCTTTGACAAGTTCAAGGAATTCCAGAATAAGGTTAAGAACCAACTGGATAGAAAGATAAAAGCACTACGTTCAGATCGTGGTGGCGAATATCTTTCAAATGAGTTTGATCAGCACCTGAAAGACCGCGGGATAGTATTACAGTTAACTCCACCGGAACACCACAATCGAATGGTGTGTCCGAACGCAGAATCGAACATTACTTGATATGGTTCGATCCATGATGAGTCAATCTGCGGTAGTACACGACTCATTGTGGGGCTATGCTCTTTTGTCACCGCTCTTATACTTAGCAGAAGTCCGTCTAAAGGCGTAGACAAGACTCCATCACGAGTTATGGAAGGAGCGGTCCCTAACTTGTCCTTTATTCGGGTTTGGGGTGCGAGGCTTATGTCAAGTGGAGACACGAGGATAAGCTCGACCGCGATCGGTTAAGACATACTTTATTGGTTATCCAAAAAGGAATGTTTGGTCATTACTTCTATTCGCCAACCGAACAACGCGTTTTGTTGCGGCTAGTGCGACGTTCTTAGAGAAAGAGTTTCTCGAAGACAAGAGGTAATAGAACCTTCGATCTGTCGGAGATTCCTGAACCAACAACCGAGCAACCAATGGAGGAAGCTGTTCCTTCTACGTCTGCTGCGGTTAATGTCCCTTTGGAACCCAGGAGGTCGGGTAGACTCTCCATTCCTCCAGATCGATATATCGGTATAGTCGAGGAGAATGGGAGAGACGGCGTTTTACTCCTTGGGAGTAACGGACCCGTAACCTATCAAGTCGCCTGGCGTGTTCGACTCAAAGCTATGGCAAGAAGCCATGCAATCCGAGATGGACTCGATGTGCGAACGATGTATGGGATACGGTTGACTTACCTGATAAGGCTAGGCCTCTTCAGTGCAAATGGCTTTACAAGATAAAGCGATCTGTAGAAGGGCAACCAGATATATACAAGGCACGACTAGTGGCAAAGGGTTTCACTCAAGTGCAAGGGTTGCACTATGATGAGATTTTTGCACCCGTAGTCATGCTTCGTTCCATTCGGATTCTCTTAGCGATCGCCGCATTCCATAACTATGAAATTTGGCAAATGGATGTGAAAACCGCCTTCTTAAACGGTTATTTGGAGGAAGAGTTGTACATGGTACAACCCGAAGGTTACATCGATCCTGAAAATCCTAAGAAAGTTTGCAAGCTTAAGCGTTCCATTTATGGACTTAAGCAAGCTTCACGGAGTTGGAATCATCGCTTCGACCAAGTGATAAAGGAGAATGGATTCACTCGATCGGTCGAGGAACCATGCCTATATATCAAGTCGAGTGGGAGCAAGATTGTCTTCCTATCGCATGCGTCGATGACATACTCTTGATTGGGAATGACATACCTCTCTTAACCGGTAAAAGTATGGTTAAAGAACCATTTCAGGATGAAAGATCCGGGTGAGGCCGCAGCGTATTTTGGGGCTCGTATCTATAGAGATAGATCACGACGGATGTTATCCCTCGATCAGAGTCTTATATAGATAAGATTCTTGAGAGGTTCAAAGATGACCAACTCCAAGAAGGGGAATCTTCCAATGATCTGCAGGGTGCACTTGAGTAAAGCTCAAGCACCAAAGACATCTGAAGAGGTCGGCGCATGAGTCGGATTCCATATGCTTCGGCAATAGGATCGATCATGTATGCCATGATATGCACACGTCCAGGCGTGGCATATGCATTGAGTATGACGGCCGATACCAAGGCAATCGGGTGAAGCACCTTTGGATGGCCGTAAAGAACATTCTTAAGTACCTACGAGGACTAAAGATTGGGTATTGACTTATGGTGGAGACAGCGAGCTATGGCCGAACCTGCTACGCAGACGCTAGTTTCCAAGCGGATCGAGATGACTCGAAATCTCAATCGGATTCGTTTTACTCTTAATGGCGCTGCGGTTGTTGGAAAAGCTCCAAACAAGCTGTTATAGCAGATTCAACGGCCGAGTCAAGTACTATCTTTGCCGCTTGAGGCTGCGAAAGAAGCTATATGGATCGTCGATTCTTACAAGGACTAGCTGTAGTTCCGAGTTCGAATGACCTGATCACCATTTATTGTGACAATAGTGGTGCCATCTTCCAAGCGAAGGAGCCTAAGTCCAGCAACAAGTCTCGGCACGTGCAAAGGAAGGCTCACATGATCCGGATTACGTGAGCGAAGGAGATAGTGATTGACAAGAGTGCTACGGATGATAACATAGCAGATCCTCTCACTAAGCCGTTGAGACAAGATAAGCATGAAGGGCACGTTAAATCCATGGGAATTAAGCGTGTTCCTGAGTTGTATTAGTTGTTTGTATGGATTTGACACTTGTATTTCCTAAAACTTCTAATAAAATCATCGTTTTTGTTATATATATTGTTTTTCATGAGGGTTGTGCAGACAACGTTGAACACCTCAAAGTGAACTGAATTGCTTTATATTTTGTTTGGTCCGTGACCGCCTACACGAGCTGATAACTCAGGCGATTGTTTTGTGACGTCGATTGATGGTGGGTTCAACGAGCCATAAGTCAAGCGTTGGTGATCGATCACGCAGATGCGGGTTTCTTGATCAAATCGTGCGGCAGACAATTTTTGTAGCGACTACATGGAGTCCTAAATGTTTCGAACATTAGGTGCTGGTCGTGGATAGGACATCCATAGTGTTCCTAGAGTCGATTCTTTTGACTATCGATTGTCTCTTGAGATTGAGGCGATTTTGGGTGACTTTGGTTTCTTTCTCACGGTCGGCCAGTAACAGGAGGCCAAGCAGATTTTCAACTGGTCATTTCAATGCTGCGCTTACATCTGCAGGATTCGAGTTGAGGGAAATATCCAAACTTCTATCGAGTTATAATATTTATTCTCAGGGCCACTCGAGGAGCTGTAACTGAAAATGCATGGCCATGCTCGAATATTGATTCGTTTATCAGTTAAGTTACTCTCTAGTCGGGGAAACCACTCTTGATACTGATCGCTTGTGAACTACGACCTTTGAAAGTACGGACTTTGCAAATTGGTTTACATTGAGTGGGAGAAATTTATTATGGATATGAGAATCGGTTATCGCACCTACACTTGTACGGACAAGTGGGAGATTGTTGGGGTTAGTGTCCTCCTCAGTTGGTGCAATAACATAAATAAATCTCTAAAGGTACACAGGGTACATTTTGTATTTAATCAGTTGATTAACGTTTATCAATAACGGTTGGCTTGCTAGATAAGTTTGACGTTATTGTCATACAGATGGCGGTAATCAACTGGTCCCTAAGAGTCACACCTAAAGGATGTGTTTGAGAGATGTGATTATTTGAGAAAATGATCATATCGATGCCTTAATTAATGACTAAACGGTTAGTCAGTGTTGTGGACTAAACAGTTAGTCGGATGTGACTAAGAAGTTAGTCAAATATGATAATGGATATTATTTAATAAAGATTAAATGATATTAGATGAGAGGAATTAGCTGTAATTCGGAAATTGAATATAAAAGGTTATATTTAATTATTACGTATAATGTAAGCTAATTAATTTTAATCAGTTATAATAAATTAGCAAATTATAAATATAAGGATATTTATGATTAATTATAATATAAGGATATTATAAATTACTTTATACATTAAAAGCTAAATAAGACTAATTAATAGGTTAAACTTTTAATTAGTTTTTGGGCTTGAAAATTTAGAAGTGGGAGAGCCCACTTCTACCCCTTTTGGATGTGTGATAGGTATGTGGAGGGGAGTTTGATTTCTCTCTACTTAAACCTAATTACTCTCCTAATCTCATCGAACCTAATTCATAATTACAATAGCACACAACATCAAATTGAGAGAAAATTAGTTTTCTTCTCTAAAATTTCTAGCAATTCAAAAGGGCATATCAAGAACACATCTTGGGTGAGAAAATTAGGAGATACCATAATTTTGGTATTGATCTTAGGCCAATTTCATAAGGATTAAAGGTTAATTCTAAATCTTATTGTTTTATTATGCAATTTCCTTTTATGACCTTAAATCTTATAAAAGTTTTCATTATAATCCTGTGATTTTAACGGTCTATATACGGATATAAACCTACATTAGTTCACTTGGAGTCTTGCCTGTCTCGAGTCTAGGTCCTAATCGGCATGCGCACACCCCTTTACAAACACATGAAGCAATTGGCTCTTTTACATTGAAAAGGCCCAATTCAATTCTACTAAATTCCTAAATTTAGGCCCAGTCGCTAAAACCATCTTTTTGCACTGGCAAACACCAAATCTGACCTCACGGGTCGTCTTATTTCTAAAACACCACAAAATACACCCTTTTCACATTTTCGGGTCTCGGGCCCAGAACCGAGCCTAGTGGCATTCCTGGCCCGCTTCCCAAGGCCATGGAGAACCTAAACAAACCCTACATCCAGCAAATACACCGTTTCTTAGAGCTCAAGAAAGAATATCCCGTATATCCCAAAAGATAATTTGGAAATATACGGAAAAAGGAGACTTTGTCCGCCCTCTTAATCGCAATAGTCCTTGCGATTGGAGGAGGAATTTGCAAGAGCCCTTGCGATTACCTCAGGCATTTGCAAGGGGCCTTGCGATTCCTACGGCTGATTTTATCCTCCTGGTTTTCTAAATCTTGACGAGCTCTCTACTATAAATACAACCCCCCTATATACGTTCCAAACACAATTGACACAGCTTCGAACACCAGCAATTCACAGCAAACTCTCACAAAAGCCTCACGCATACAAATCCTTGAATTCTTCATTTTCTTGTGTTGAATTCTCCCCTTTGAAGCGAAGCGCTGCCGGTTTCCTAGTCCGAGACAGGTAGGTCTTAATCCTAGCATGGATTAAGGTTTTTCTTTACTTCTTTTGACTTGTATGGGTCTACATTAGGCTCGCCCCGACTTTGGTACGCAAGTCTGCTTTTCATAAGGCGGCCATGCACCTCGAATACACACTCTATTCGTAACACCTTTTCCAAGTCGCATAAGCAACTGACCCCCCTTAAAATAAACCAAATGGACTTATTTTATGTATGCATTTAGCAAATCTTCATCCTGCATTAAATCACTTAACAATGAATTCGACATTAACTGAACCATTTTCGTTAACAAGTTTAAGCATGCCCAACTGAGGGTTTTAATCAATCTCTTTTGCATTTGCATTATTTTTACAACTTAAATCGCACTTGGACGTAGCGAATTACTTAAGCTCATGTATCATTCTTTGCATTGTTCTCAAGCTTAGTAGAGGCTATTTTTGATAGGCTTTTCCAAAAGATCTTTCATAAAACTTTATTTGAACTATTCTTTGGAAGAGTACCCTCACCCGAATCTGGTTTCACAATAGCCTTAGACGAATGGGTGTCGACGTACCTTGAACTTTAAGACGTGTCTTTGAGCATATGGACACGGAGGCGGGTTCTAAATTTCCCTCATAATTTAGTGGCGACTCCGAAGCAGTTTTTAAAGGTTTTTCCTACTTAATCTTTTTCAACTTTTCGCCCCTTAGCAAGACGTCGAGTGATCCCATTTAACCCCGGTACCTACAGTTGGCGACTCCGCTGGGGATAGGTTTTATTTTTAAAACTAAAACTAGCTTTTTCCTTTTAAAAATAAAAACAAGACTCGAACACTTGAGAACAATCATTATATGTGAGCTAAGCATATTCGTTAGAGTCGAATCTAGTGGATTCACACACAAATACCCTTGAGAGGTGGTTCCAAACGCAGGCATCGTCCATTCGACGAGGCACGTTCTGGACTAACTTTCCTCTCGCCCCTCCACGGCTTGCCGTAACGAACTGGTTTGACCGCCCCAGGGCTTCCTTCGTATCCTACACGTTTTACCGTGTGGGCGAAGGGTTAAAAGCATCTGCCAAAGCGTACTCAAACCAGTTGGAGGCGTACGAGACTTGACCAAACGACCAAGAGTCATACGTACAAATGCGAGGCTATACACTATAGCCTTTTTCAAAACACATTTGCATTGCATATTTTCGAAAAGTCGCTTAAAGTTTTCAAAGATATGAATCAATCTAACAACTAGCAAACTAACACTTTTCAAACAAAATAATCGCGGGTTTTTGAAATAAACATTTTTTCAAATTTCCTTTTACAAAACTAGCAAAACCCGAGTCAAGGTTTCTAAACCCGAACTCGTAGATTTTATTCTTTGAGTCTCGCGGCTCAAATCTTTTTAACATCTTCGGCTTGACTAGCTCAAGTCGAATCCTTTTCGCACATCCAACATTAGCCCATGACAACATGCCGTCACTTCGGCTAAGTGGTTGCAAAACAAAAGCATTTTTAACATCGAGGCGAGCTGCGCGCACGCATTCTCGTCTCAAAAACACTCCTAGCTAGAACATTTTTGAAAAACTTCCTTCTTTTAAAAACTTAAAAGAGTCTTTCCAAATGAAATGAGCTAAAATGCATAGATGAACGTGTCAATCGAGTCACTGATGCACCCCATTCAAATGTAGGTTCCAACTGGATACTCTTCACGCCTAGAACCGCACGGTCACCCCTCACAACGAACGCAAGCATACCCGGAAGATGTCCAACCTCAACATATTAGAGGCACTCCGCAACCGACTTAACCAACTCACCGAGGACATCAGCAACTTGAAGGCCTTGCATCAAGCCGAAGTCGAACGTTTGGAACGACGCATCAAGAACAAGGCCGACAAGCATGTCTCCCTTTACACTCTCGCAACTCAACATCAAAGTGACAATGAAGACTTCATCTACTACCTTGCTCGATGGAGAAAATTGCTCGCACAGATTCCAAACCATCCACACGAGGATGAGCTCATGTTTACGTTCATCAACAGCCTACGACCTTCGTGTCAATCTTATTTCCGGGATATCGACATCCGAAACTACGAGCAACTCGCTAAGGTCGGCTTTCAAATCGAGGAGGACCTTACATTCTGCGTCATGTCCGACTACGCTGGCCACGCCTACTAGACAACTCGTCAAGATATAACCGTACATCCAGCAGCCAGGGAAACCACACCATGGGTAACTTTGACGCCCCCGCAACCTTTACCTCAACGCCCTCTAAGGCCGTAGGGATCTTTGACCCTCTTTACATGTCTTACACCAAAGCGTTTTGGAAATTAGTTGAAAACACCTACTTCCAACTGGTTGGGCCTACTAGCGAGCCGCCCAGACACAAAAGCCAAGGTCATGGAACCCCAATGCCTTTTGTGCATACCACCGAGGCAAGGGGCACGATACTGAGCATTGTCTCAAACTCAAGCATGCTATCCAAGATCTCATTGATCAAGGAAAGCTTAAAAAACCCAATGCAAACGGTTGGCCGTCCAGCAGGGACAACCCAACAAACCATACAACCAACCTTGTTAAACCAAGCGACGATCAAATCAGCAACTTCTCGTTCAGCGACGAAGAGAAGGAATGGCTTTGGCCCAAGTAAGCTCAAGATAACGAAACAATCCACCTCACTGTCCCTCAACCATCTAACGAGGACAGGTCTTGAAGACCAGGCGGACCCCTTGGGATCACCTCCTACAGTAGGCCATTCGGACCTTATCACAGACGACCCAACGCCCGATAGGGGCGACCCGATGCACTGCATACACCCCAGTGGAGGTGCAAGAGAACTCTGACGAGTAGAACCATGGGCGAATCCGAAGAGGAGGAAATGCTCTTAGGATCTAATCCTTTAGATTTCGGGTCATCTGTCGACCCATCTTCTACCTTTGGCTTAGACTTTTTATTTTCGGAGGCTAGCTCCAGCACTTCTCCTAATTTGTCAAATAATTCTTCTTTAATGAATAATACGAATAAGTTTGCTTATGTCTCGTCTCAAGTTAAAAACAAACAACTAAACAACAAACAACGAACGAACAATAAACAAATGAATCAAAACAACAAAACAAATCACGCTAAAAATGAACTAACGAATGAACAATCGTTAAATAAATACATTGCAAACATCGTGAGCAAACCAACGCAGGATCCGATCATCGAGGACACCATAACCATCACATGGGAACCCCCGAAGAACCAAGAGAACTGCAACTAGGCGCTTCACTAAGCGAGGACGAACGCGCGCAATACACACAACTCTTAACCGAGTTCAAGGACGTGTTTGCGTGGTCATACAAAGACATGCCCGGCATTGATCGAAGCATCGCCGAACATCACATCCTTATTAAACCCGGTTACAAACCTATCAAGCAAAAACTAAGGCGACTACGACCGAGTGGTCCCTTATGGTGAAGGAGGAAATCGAGAAGCAATTACAAGCCGGCTTCATTCAAGTAGTCGAGTACTCAGATTGGGTTTCAAACATGGTCCCAGTTCGAAAGAAAAACAGCAAGATTCGAGTGTGCGTCGACTTCCGTGATCTAAACAAGGCAAGTCCAAAGGTCGACTTCCCATTACCGCACGTGGACGTCCTAGTCGACAATACCGCCGACCATGCTCTCCTATCCTTCATGGATGGTTACGCAGGATACAACCAAATCAAGATGACCCACGAGGACATGGCCAAGACCACATTCATTACTCAAAGTGGGCACATTGTAACGCCCGACTTTTCCTAATATTTATTATTTGTCTCATTTATATTCGTAAATTATTTCTCTTGATTTCCTCATTTCTTTTAGCTCGAGAAAATCAGTTCTCTTGTCGCGTGATTACGCTACTCTGTAGTCGGGACTTAAATACGGAGTAATTTAGCTAAGCGGTGTAACTTCCTCATACGAACTCAGATTCAAGTGATTCAAAGGCTAAAGCTGCGTATTTTTTCGACACCGTTGCATCTGCCAAATTTTCAGAAGCTAATTTGGACCGGCCCAACTTGGACCGAACCAAATCCTCCTTTGCACGGATAGGGTTTAGGGTTTTGGTTGGCTTTTTGAGCAAGGCATCTTATATCTTGTTATCTCCTAATCAAAGCAAGATTATAATTTTGATTTCCCTCCTCCTAATCTCTCCTCTCATCCCTCATAACACATCCACATTCATTTCTCCTTTATCTCTCAAAATCTCTCTCCAAAACACATTCAAACTCCATTGTTGCTCTTCCAAACTTTCATTCCTTTCATCCTAAGTCTTTCCTAGCCTTTTCCTTGGTGTATGATCTTCTTTTTCTCTCTTTTATTTTCTGGTTTCTTATTATTTTATGTGTTATGTTGTGTGTATTCATTATTTGCTTGTTTGGCTTGGATTATCAAAGGAGAAGAGGGCTTTGAAGAAGGAGACACCATCCTAGTTGAAGAGGAGGAGGAGTAGCACGTTTTTGAGACTCTACAAAGGTAACTAGGTGTGATCTAGTTGTGTTTTAACATGTATGAGGCCTAGGTTGATTTGTATGTGTTGTTTGCATTGTTGTCATGATGTTTGGTTTATGATTGATCATGAAATCATGCTAGTATTGTTGGCCTCATACTAGGGTTTGTCTTATAATCATATGTTCATGCTTAAATCTCATGTTGTATCATTAATCATGCTAGTAGATTGATATAAAAATCGGTTTGGTGTATTGTTAAGGATGGCCGAGATGTTTGTGTAGAAGTAGAGCCCTTGCTTGTGATTGTCCTCTCGTTTTCTTCTTGTTTTGGCATAATCATGTTAATCTTTGAAGTTTACTTGCATCACCTAAAGTTAAACTATGAATTATGATAAGTTGATTTAGTCTAAATGTGTTTGTATGCATGTTTTATTGAATTGATCACCTAAATCGATGATTGGTCACATGAGAATTGAGTTGGATGCATGAAACCGTGTTGGTGGTGTGATGGCCGTGTGTGGTGTGTGTTGGCCGTGAGTTGTGTGGGCTGGCCGAGTATGGTGTGTGTGTGTGTTGGTTCAAATGTCTCTTGTTTGAGTCTTTGCTCGTCATAGGATGTTAGTCATGCATTGTTGAATCGAGTTACACTTTGTTTGATCACTAAACAATGAATTATGAGCATGTTAATTGAATATATGACTTGTAAAGCTTGTTGATCATATTGTACTCCGTATGTATGGTTGTTTTGGTTGCATGGTTGTGTTGGAAGTGTTGGAGACAGGTTAACAGGTTAACAGGTTTATGCTTGGGTTAAGTTTGCACATGGGTACTGTTCTGGCACATGTGTGAGGAGATACAACGTCCTAGGATGGACGGATACCGCTCATGGTCCCCTCGGCTATTCTTGTTGTTTAGCTAGAGCTATCATGGGTTCTCAACCAGAAGGGTTAGAGACTATGGTTATTTATGTCGTCACCGTTCTTGTTGCTCGGTGGAATTTGGCCAAATTTAGACTTGTGATTATTGAGGAACTTCTTATTCTTTGTTCGCCATAGGGTTCAGGTGATTCTTGTTGCTTCACCCGGGTGATTCTTGTTGCTTCACCCAGTTCTCCGCTTACTCTCATGATTGGTTGGAAGAAGGATCGTCTTGTGAGCAGATGGTTTGGGACACAACCTTGGTTGTGCCGTGATGTTTTGTTGTTGTGTATTGTTGTTTCTTTTGTTGTATGTTTGTGGTTTATGTTGATGTACTTTGGTATTAGGCCGTAGGCCAGGTGAGCATTGTTGCATTGTTGTTTATGTTTGTTATGTTAAAATATGACTGGGGAGCACCTAGTTACTCCCCACTGATTGTGGTTGTTGCCTCTCTTTTATAGGTATGCGCGAGACGGGATTGAGTGAGTTGGATGCGAGGATGTGACCGTGTGTTACCTTGGAAGAGATGTGACTTTGTTTAGACTTTTGGACTTGTAGCTTGGCTTTGTTTTAGACTTTCTTTCGGTCTTTAGACTTTTGTTTGGTTTTGGTTGTACGGGGTATTTACTCCCCACTTCTAGGCCTCAAGACCTACCTTTTTATCGTTGTTTAGTTGGTTTAGTGAGTAATGATCCGGATTCCACGGTGTTTCCGCCACCGTGGCTCGCTTTTATTTTTCCTTTATTTTATAAATCCTTTTCATTTGTTTATTTTATTTTGTTTGAAAATCCGGGTTGTTACACACATACTGCTACACGGTCATGCCTTTTGGTCTAATCAACGCAGGTGCAACATACCAACGCACCGCAACTACACTTCTACACGACATGATGCACAACGAGGTCGAAGTGTACGTTGACGACATGATCGTCAAGTCCAAGGAAAGAGGTGATCACATCACCAACCTTCGCAAATTCTTCCTCCCCTAGGAACATTCCTAGCATTGCCATATTGAGCATCGTGAATAGCCATGGTCTCGATTGTGTCAAAGGCCTCCTCAACGTCTATATTATCGAATCTCCAATTTGCGGCCGAGTCAAGCACTTGGCGAGACTCATTGTACAACCCATTGTAGAATTGCATGACGAGAAACCATTTATCAAGACCGTGGTGAGGGCATTGGCGTTGGAGCTCCTTGTACCTTTCCCAAGCATCGAACAAGGACTCATCACCTTGTTGGCGGAAGCTCGTTAGTTGACTTCTAAGCATAGCCGTCTTCTTCGGTGGGAAGTATTTTTGATAGAAGGCTAATGCAAGAGTACTCCAATCGGTCACCCCGTGAGCTACTCGATTCAATGAGTTCAACCATAGCTTTGCTTTATCCCTAAGTAGTGAGAATGGGAAAAGCATTTCTCGGATTTGGTCTTGTGTGACTCCGGCTTGCTTTATGGTGGAGCAATAGTCGCAAAAATTTTGAATATGGAGGTTAGGATCCTCCCCGGGGCTTTCCCCAAACTGACTACGCTCGATGAGGCTAATAAAGGCCGGCTTTATCTCGAAATTGTTGGCCGCAATAGCTGGCATAGCATTGCCGGTTGGAATTTGAGCCACGGTTGGCTTTGAGTGGTCGGAGAGCTTCACCATGATTCTTGGCGGTTCAGGTTCTACGTGAGCTTCCTCGGTGGAATGAGTTTCAAGTCGCTTAAGTAGACTCTTGCGCGCTAGGAAAGTACGCTCCGGTTCAGGATCAAATGCTATGTCCTTGCTAGCTTGTGACGTACGCGTTTTCCTGACCTACACAATAATAGAGCAACTTTGAGAAGCGGCCTCAAGTAATTGAGGTTCCTTGAGACAAAAACAAAAGACTAGAAACAAGTAAACTAAACAAAAACAAAACCGTCTCCCCGGCAACGGCGCCAAAATTTGATAGGCTCAGTCGCGTCACCTAATCAAAAATAATACCGGACAAAACACTAGGGTAGCTAGGGCAAGTCGGGATCGTATCCATAGGGAGATGGTCGCAATGTTGGTTACTTTGGAGTGATTCTAGTCTCGGTTCGAGTATTGGTTTGGTTGACTAAAACTAGAGCGAAAGGTAAGGGTTTAAACTATAAGAGAAAGGTTTAGGAAGTCGGGGATAGCATAGGCTTAGATAGGATTAAGGATGGTGACAGATAAGAGTCGGGAATTACATATGCTAAGGAATAGGCTCGTCCTCTCGGTCCTAAGCGTCCTCTAGGTCTCGGTAATGGGCTCTCGCTACTTACTACCAAGGTCCTAATGGTTAGTCTTGTGTCCTACCTTAAACTAGGCTTTCGTTCTTAAGTTTAAGGGCGCTAAACGCTTGCTAAACCTTGGCCAAAGGGTTAACAAACACAATCAAACAAGACAACCAAAGACACATGTAAAACCCTAATCAAAACATCACCAAAATCATCCTAAACTAATCACCCATGATCACCCTTCCTCCCTAGATAAAGAACTACTCACACATGACGAAAACAATAACAAAAGCAAAGGAAATAGAAGGAGACATGATCAACAACGATAGAAAATGAAATTAACAACAAAATAGAAGAGTAGAAAACAAATACCAATCAGAAATTCCAAGGAGAAATAGAAGAATTCAAGCAACAAAAACCAAATAGACGATCAAACTAGTGTAAACCGAGTCGGGAATTGAAAGTAAAAAAGTTGAAAAGTATGAACCCTAAGTTTTTGAGAGAATAAAGTTTAAAGTGTTCTAAAAACAATGTAAAAACATGGTGTTCGAATAATGAGTGAAACCCTCTTACAATAGACGAGCAAATGAAGCACACGAGAAGTCGGGACCCGTCCCGGGGGTCCGGGACACCTGTCCCGTCCGAGACACACAAGCAGGCAGCTCCCTGGCCTACGGGAAGCTCATCCCGAGGAGTTCAGCAAGTTTCTTGTTTTTGGCACTTTGTTTACTTAACTATTTTTCACTTGTTTGTCGTCCAAAGGCATAGGGACGAGGCCTAGGTCATCCCAAGGGGTAGGGACGAGATCAAAATTGAGTATATGAGCTTCACACTCCGTCCCAAGGTCCCGGGACACCTTCAAACATTGAAACGTGGCTCGTACGCAACCGAAACGGCACGAAACCAACTCGAAACATCACGAAACTTCCCGACCAGCATCCAATCCACCAAATAAGCGCGTTTCCCTACAAAATAGACACAAAAACGCAGTAGGGCCTATCTGAGAGAAAAATAGGAGGCGAAATGCAAATAAAAGCACGGGAAACGCAAAGAATCGCTCGTGAACAAGGGGGCTATAAGCATATAAATATACGACACATCAGTATTCATTTATCATGCTTTGAGCGTTCGCATTAGTAACGTTGAGTTCCCTCGGGTGAATATTTGGGAGACGCGCGGATGACGTCTACAAACGATACATGCGGCTGTCTTATTCGATCACGTTACACGATGATTGGGGATGGTTTGTATGTAGAGGATGTAGGCATCGTAGGGAGAGGCATACGAGGGTTTTGGTGGCTCTAAACTTGGTGTACGATGCGTCCCGGAGTTCTGTTGCAAGTTTTTGTAACGGTCCTGAAAGGATGTTGACTATGCAGCGGCCATTGACATCGAAACACTCGTTCATGCTTTGATCAATTCGCGTAAGGTACCAAATAGGATCCCATCGATATTGACGATAACACCTGTATAATGTGAGTCCAATGGAATTGACAACGATACTAATCCCCTACGTTTTCGATATTATCTTGACCGATCCGAAGTCCCGTAAAATATCGAAACTCAAAAAGCATGTCGTATCACCCGGTGCGATGTGCGCTCAACCGGTTAGAACATTAACCGGGGTGCCAGAGCGGAGGGAGCCAAAAAGCATGTCGTATCGTATCACCCGATACGATGTGCGCTCAACCGGTTAGAACATTAACCGGGGTGCCAGAGCGGAGCAGCAAGGAGGCGAGGAGCAAGGAGGAGCAAGGCAGAGAGCATGTTGTATCGCCTGATGCGATGTGCGCTCAATTGGATTTGACGGAAGTATGAAACTATATATGTCCCGGTCGGCTTAAGAAATATGTCCCTGTCGGTTCATAAGAAAAGTTCATGTCGGTTAAAAGATAAGTCCCGGTCGGCTTAAGAAATATGTCCCTGTTGGTTCATAAGATAAGTCCCTGTCGGTTAAAAGATAAGTCCCTGTCGGTTAAATGTCGGTTAAAAGATAAGTCCCTGTCGGTTAAAAGATAAGAGTCCCTGTCCCTAAACAAGATGTCCCGGGCGACCCTTTTCGGCGTGAATATCGGTACTGCGGTGGGATTAGATCTACTAACCCAATGACTAATTTGTAGGAATACATTGTCGTCATATGGGGAAGTGGAAATAATCTTGACCCGCATGCTGTAATGCATGTGAGTTGTAAAAAGTTTGTATGGGTCGGTGGGATCTTTGCTTGTGCATTGAATCATTCACCCTCAACTTCTTCATTGTTTGTCGTAAGCCTGTTGGGCTTACGCAAAGTTGCGAATTCCTGTGTTTGATGCCTTTGAGATGGTAATACATTGTTCTATGTAATAATATTTCGCTTGATACTCCTTTCGGGGTGTTGGGTGAACAAACCGTGCTGGATTTGTTGTCCACCCACACACATATTATGTTGTGGTCGTGGCTAACAGCTCTAGTTGCTTTTCGAGATGCAGAACATTTGTGCGTGTGGTGATCTATTCTTCACTCGTCGGTGAGTTGACGCTCAAATTGAACGACTATTGAGCATGCGTTGACTCCTTGCAAATGCGAGGGGCTCATGTATGTCGATGTTGGTTAAGGAATGCTACCTGGTTGATCCTGCAAGTAGTCATATGCTTGTCTCAAAGATTAAGCCACGCATGTGTAAGTATGAACTAATTCAGACTGTGAAACTGCGAATGGCTCATTAAATCAGTTATAGTTTGTTTGATGGTACCTGCTACTCGGATAACCGTAGTAATTCTAGAGCTAATACGTGCAACAAACTCCGACTTCTGGAAGGGCTGCATTATTAGATAAAAGGTCAACGCGGGTTTTGCCCGTTGCTCTGACGATTCATGATAACTCGACGGATCGCACGGCCTTTTGCGCCGGCGACGCATCATTCAAATTTCTGCCCTATCAACTTTCGATGGTAGGATAATGGCCTACCATGGTGGTGAAGGGTGATGATAAGGCTAAAGTCGCGGTCACCTATCAAAATAAACCTAAAGACTACTAACTAGGTAGCTAGTGGCAGTAGGGTCGAGATCCACAGGGAGAGGGACGAAGTCAAAGGAATGCTTAGTGATCTAGGTCAATCTCAAGGTATGAAAGGGATTAGGTTTGAACTATGAACTAAGGGTAGGCTAGAATAAAAGGCTTAAAAGATGAATAGGGAGAAATCTAGGGTCACAGGTTCACGACGATGTCAACTAAGGTTGTCATTGAATAAGGATACTAATGGTGGTTTGTGTTAATGGGTTAGGACAAGTCCTCTCGGATCGAAGCCAACCCTAAAGCTCAACTAACGGGCTCTCGCTACTTATTAGTTTCGCTCTACTAACTCTCACGCAAGGCTCACCTTAACCCGGCTTTCGATCTTAGGTTTAGGCTTCCTAGGTCAACACAATCGATCGTGGCCTTTGATCAATTGAGTGAGGAAAAAGGGCATGAGATTAGATTAACAATAAACAACCAAAAGATAGCCAAATCAGAAATTAAACCTAAGAATCAATCATCGATCCCCCAAAACCCTAGGATGGATTTAGCTATGCATGATTAGGGATGAATTAAAAGCAATACAAAAGCAATAATGAAACATGATGAATGAATAACAATTGAAATCAATTATTGAAATAAAACGAGTACCATGATTACAATGAAATCAAATCCTCAAACTAAACTAGAGATGATGAAGAAAAGCGAAATAAACCTGGAGTAATCCGAATTGAATTGTAAAGATCGAATCTTGCAAGAGTAATTAAAGCTAAAACCTAAAGTTTTGAGAGTTTTGGAAGAGAGAACTAAAAACTAATCTAAAGCTGAAAATATAATGTAAAGCATAACTTAAAAACCCTAACTCGACTTGTATTTATAGGCCACGAAGATCCGGAGAAGCGAGCAAGCGAACCGCTCGGTTTTAGGCAAAACCGATCGGTTCGGGGGTGGAACCGATCGGTTCACCTCTGAACCGATAGGTTCTAAGGAAATCAGAAGTTTTCAGCAGCTTTTGCCCTGTTTCACGTATTCTGAACCTATAGGTTTTGCTCTGAACCTATAGGTTTGACTTCACAAATCATCGTATTAACTCCGTATTCGCTCTCGAGCTTGGCCTTGACGTCTCGATACTCGTAAGCGCTCCAATAACCTCAGGTTTTAGCTCAGGACCGCCAAAACCTGCAAAATACACACGAGGAACGACAGTATCACAATATAAAGCAAATAGCTACTAAAACGATAATGTAATCGAGCAAAAGTGAGCTAAATGCAACTAACACGGGGGCATATATGCTATATAAATAACGTGTATCAAACTCCCCCAAACCAAACCTTTGCTTGTCCTCAAGCAAACAGCGTCGGAGAAAATCAAAGTATCCAAATTAATCACGCCGGCATCTCAAAGTTGACGACCCATACACATGAACCTACAACCATAGTCTATTTCACCGAGAATAGAGCACAAGTCTCAACCATTCACACCAACATCGTATTACTAGCTTCTCACGCTTACGCAAAAATTAAACTAACGATAATTGGATTCAAACAAGGCCATCCGCACATACCACTTTCCATCCAACCATTCTTACCACATAATACCATTTTTTCCTCTTTTCTTTCTTTTTTTCTTTCTTTAGCAAACGTGGAGCATCCCTCGTATGTAATACCGTTTAGCTTGACGTTCACTCGGTAAAAATCGCGCTCGGGTACACATATTTCCTTAAGGGTTACATTATTGCTCATACTCTGGCCATGACCAAATTCATGGCCACTGTGGTTACTCAAATCAATGAGTCCCCTCCGAGAGCATCGAAGCATTGCTCCAAACATTATAACATCCATCCAAATCAAACCACATTCCAACTTTCCAACACATTCCACAAGCCAATGCCTCGCAAGAATACCAATATCGAAAGTAAAAAGGAACGAAAAGCGATAAGAATTAAGCAAATGAGTGGGCTAGTGTTTGAGGTTCACAATCTATTAATAGGAAACAAACATACAGTGCAAGCTACGACGATGGATTTTCAACTCGGAGATGCCAAAGATCAAAATAAAGACACTAATCAATTCACCAAACTTGGCAATTCAAGCCGAAAAAGGTTTGGAACATTCAAAAATTTCAATTTTTTTGGATTTTTTTAATAAAGCACACAAAAAGGAAAATGCAAATAAATAAGCGCGAAAGAGCTTTCCTCCCCCAAACCAGAATCACACATTGTCCTCAATGTGGAAAACAGCACAACCACAAGCAGAGAAGGACAAATAAAAGAGGGGGTAGGGAAATGAAAGCGAGGAAATGAGGGAAAAAGGGGTAAAGAAAGCTCACATGCTCGTGAAGGAGCTCCCCAAACCCAGTGAAGGCGTGGAGTGCGGCTTATGATCCACAAATTTGCATCCAATCGATCCGGTGTAAAGTACTTGAGTAGCATGCGAGAAAAAGTAAAGGCCGAGCGGTGGAGTAGAGCAAGGCCTCGTCAAGGCACATTCTCAAGAATACTAAGGACAAAAGTCCTTGAATACCCATGCTAAAGCAGGATAATAATCCTCATCCTCACGCGCTCATCAAAAAGTCTAAAAGCATTAAAGTCAAAGTCAAAAACAAACCAAACCAAACCAAAGTGCAGCAAATTACAACGTCATCGGGTTGCCTCCCGGAAAGCGCTGGTTTATAATGGTCCCGCACGACCGTCTTGAAAACTCATCATCAAGTCAAATTGGGCCAGGACGTTGGCCACTAGCAACAGCTTCATTTGGCGAAAGAGCATCTGTTCGCCAGAGAACTCGATCTCCACGAGGAAGAGCAGCATAATCCATCACGCAAGGTATTCCGTCGCGAAATGGCTCTCGATAAGCGACTCCGTCGCGCACGCATGCAAATCGTGGGTCTCCACCACCATCACGGGATCATAAGCGTCCGCCTTGGTAAGCTTCGTTCCCCAAACCAGGATCACTAACCTCGCATAAGACTCCGACAAGAAACAGAAGGTTAAACAACCTCCGCAGAGTCTCGATAGAGTGAGGCGGAGGGGCAAGGTCAATAGCAAAAGCGGACTCGAAATTTGCATAGGGGCCTGGGGATACTAGACTTGGTATACGTAAGCTTTTCCCCTCCCACCGAGAACGTGAGCGTCTTGTTCCCCACATCGATGACTGCACCAGCAGTGTGCAGAAAAGGTCTCCCTAGAATGATAGGAATGTGGGGGTCCTCGGGAATGTCTAGGACCACAAAGTCTACGGGTATGTAAAACTTCCCTATCTTGACCGGGACGTCCTCGAGGATACCTAAAGGTCTTTGGAGACTACGGTCGGCCATCTGTAAGGTCATAGAGGTAACTCCTAACTTAGTCATATTAAGTTTCTTGCAAATGGAGTAGGGAATGACACTCACACTAGCCCCCAAGTCACATAAAGCGTTCTGGACCACGTATTTCCCTATAGCACAAGGGATAGAAAAGGTCCCGGGGTCACTCAGTTTTGGGGGAGAACTACCCTGCAATAAAGCACTACCCTCCCCCACAAAGGACACAGTCTCAACTCCGTCTATTGAACGCTTCCTAGAGATGACCTCCTTAAGAAACTTGGCATACGCAGGAATTTGCTTAACTAATTCAATAAAGGGAAGGTTTACCTGCAAGGTTTTGAGGATCTCAAAGAACCTGTCGAGCTTGGGGTCCACCGTAGCCGGACGTACACGACCTGGAAAAGGTAGCCGGATTTGAATCGGCGGTGTCGTGTTCTCAACAGCATCATCCACAGTCTGCGGACGCGGGGTCGGCCTCTGGTCACTCGGCCTGGCCGTGTGACCTTTCCCGTTCGTCGCCTCTTCCTCCACTTGCTTCGGGCTATCATAAACTGTACCACTACGCAAAGTAATAGCACATGCAGTATCATGAGGAGGGTTAGGAGGATTACCTTGGGGTGGCAAGGTACCCTGTTGACGAGACGCTTGCGAAGAGGCGAGCTGTGCCACCTGATTCTCCAACATTTTGATTGCAGCATCCTTAGCTTGGCCCTCTTTTTGCATTTGCTGCAGCATAGCCTCCTGCGTCTTTTGCATACCCATCATCGTTTGTCCCATTTGCATCATCATGGCCTTAGTCTCGGCCAGAGGATCAGGTCCCGTGGTAGGTTGAGGTGGAGTGTAGGTGGGTTTTTGGTAGTTGGGTGGAGGTGGTTGGTAATTTTTGTGGGGAGGGATGTAGGGTTGGTTTTGTGTGGGTGGGGGAGTCGGGTTTAACACATTTTGGTTACGATAGGACAAGAGCGAGCGATCGTAACCGGGTTGGTTTTGGTAAGGCAGGTTCTGAGGATAAGACTGATAAGCGTAAACCTGCTCGTTGGGTGCAGTATACCCTGACGAATACCCCGAATTGTGCCCCATAACAGCATCCACATGGGCACTAGAAGAACCCCCACCACTCATCCTACTAATCTGCGCCGTCAGCGCAGCAACCTGACTCGTGAGCGCACTAATACTCTCCTTTTCACGGTCATTATGAGCAGACCGTGAATTACCCCGTGGCTTACCAAATTGAGATGAGTGGATAGCCATCTCCTCGATCAAACCCCACGCCTTATCATCGTCGACGTTGTTAGCAAAACGTCCTTCTGCAGCTGAATCAAGGATAGCCCGGCTCTCCTCATACAACCCATTGTAAAATGTCATAATCACAAGCCAAGTGCTCAGCCCGTGGTGAGGACAATCGCGGATGAGCTTCTTATACCGCTCCCAAGCTTCAGCTAGAGACTCATCGAATGTTTGCTTGAAGCCTTGAATTTGGCTCCTCATTTGATTAGTACGTTCGGGAGGGTAAAACTTGGAGTAAAAAGCGAGAGCTAACCCATTCCAATCAGTGATCCCCGCAGTCTCCTTGTCGAGGTCCGTGATCCATTCACGGGCTCGATCCTTCAATGAGAAAGGGAACAGCATTTCCCTTATCTGGTTTTGTGTGATCCCTACCGCTTAATCGTGAAACGATGGTCGGTAAACACTTGCATATGCCTACCGGGATCCTCAGTTGGGTAACCACCGAATTGATTCCGCTCGACCAAGTTTAGGAAGGCGGGGCGGATCTCAAAATTGCCCTGCAGCGTAGCGGGCATCGTGAATCCAGCCGGAATGGATTAGGTGTAGGCACCGAAAGTGACTAGAAAGATAAGGCATAGTCACTGGCGGTGGAGATAAAGGAGTAAACGGAGGTGTGTCCTCTTCGTAGGACGATTGCGTAGCACTAGACGACGCTTCCTCGGTATTAAGATCGACGATTTGAATTGCTTGCTTGCGTAACCTATGTAACGCTCGTTCCGGCTCAGGTTCAAAGGGGACAAGAGTCCGAGGTGACCTGTGCATAAACAAAACCACAAGCAAACGATAAAAACGGTCTCAAGGAACTAGGTTCCTTGAGACAAGAGAGAAAAACCTAACTAAAAACTAAGCAAAAACAATAACTAGCTAACCGTCTCCCCGGCAACGGCGCCAAAATTGATAAGGCTAAAGTCGCGGTCACCTATCAAAATAAACCTAAAGACTACTAACTAGGTAGCTAGTGGCAGTAGGGTCGAGATCCACAGGGAGAGGGACGAAGTCAAAGGAATGCTTAGTGATCTAGGTCAATCTCAAGGTATGAAAGGGATTAGGTTTGAACTATGAACTAAGGGTAGGCTAGAATAAAAGGCTTAAAAGATGAATAGGGAGAAATCTAGGGTCACAGGTTCACGACGATGTCAACTAAGGTTGTCATTGAATAAGGATACTAATGGTGGTTTGTGTTAATGGGTTAGGACAAGTCCTCTCGGATCGAAGCCAACCCTAAAGCTCAACTAACGGGCTCTCGCTACTTATTAGTTTCGCTCTACTAACTCTCACATGAGCTCACCTTAACCCGGCTTTCGATCTTAGGTTTAGGCTTCCTAGGTCAACACAATCGATCGTGGCCTTTGATCAATTGAGTGAGGAAAAAGGGCATGAGATTAGATTAACAATAAACAACCAAAAGATAGCC
>JALGRB010000021.1:35000-42500 GCA_023091065.1 Dianthus caryophyllus | reverse complement strand
CAATGAATTCGACCTTTAATCGAGCGGTATTCGTTAACAAGTTAAACATGCTAAGCGAGGGTTTTAAGCAATCTTTTTGCATCACCATCAGCATTCTGTTTCAATCTTATCGCACTTGTACGTAGCGATAACATTAGCTCAAATATCATCTTACAAGGATTGTTCTAGGTCAGTAGAGGCTATTTTTACATAGGCTTTTCTAAAAGGTTTTCATAAATCATTATTTGAATTAACTCTTTTTCTAAAGTACCCTACTTTAGAATCCAATCTGGTTTCACAAGCCTTAGATCTAGGGGTGTCGGCGTGCTCCAAAATCTAGGACATGTTTTTAACTTAGAACATGGTAGCGAGTTCCTATTTTCCGCGATAAATAGGTGGCGACTCCATGTGATTCTTAAAGGTTTTTCCAACTTAATCTTTTTAACTTTAAAATCCGCCCTTAAGCAAGGCAGAGTTGGGTCCGATCCGGGTTCCACGGTTTGGCGACTCATTGGGAAATCTTATTTTAAAACCAAAAACTAGCTTTTTCTTTTTAAAAATAAAGAGGTGAAACTTGAAAGCCTTGAACAATCCAAGTATACATATTTGAGCTATGCACAATCGTTTAGAGTCCATTCCTTTTGGAATCTAGGCACCCTTTGCACCCTCGAGAGGTGGTTCCCACATGCAGGCTTGTCCACTCGATAAAGCACATGCCGGACTAGCTTTCCTCTCGCCTCCACGGCTTGCCGTAGCGGCTATCTCGGCGCCCGATTGCTCCCTTGAGAAAACCTATCGCCGGCGTAAGAAATGGAGGGGTTAAGTATCTGCCAAAGCGTACTCGAGGTAGTTGGAGGTGTACCCGACTGACTCATTTTTCACCCTTTTTGAGTCATACGTACAAGTTCGAGGCTATGCACTCCATGGTCTTTTTCAAAACGAGCATTTGCATTCATATCTTCGAAAACTCGCTTAAACGTTTCAAAGATAAATGAACCTAACATCTAACAAACCAACACTTTTCAAACAAGACTCTCACGAATTTTTGAAACAAGCTTTTTCAAAATTCTCCTTTTTCACTAACAAGCAAAAACCCGAGCAAGGACTAAAACCCGAGCTCGTGGATTTCAATCCTCTAGGTCATACGGCCTAGACTCCACTTTTAACATCCTCGACTCGACTTGCTAATCGCTCTCGAGTCGAATCCATTCTCTTTTACACATCCGACTCGAGCTCACCTCGGCAAATCGCCGACACTAGTTCGACGGGTGCAAACAAAACTTTTAACATCGAGACGAGATGTGCGCACACATCCTCGTCTCAAAAGCTTTCCTTTAGCTAAAACTTTTTCGAAAACCTCCTTTTTTAAGCTTAAAAAGAGTTTTCTTAACAAAGAAATGAGTTAGAATGAACACTTAAAATGAACGTTGGTCTAGTCATGTCACTAACGTGCAAATTTAACCCACACAACCTAATCCATTCTCAACACGCTCGACTCGCCTAGTAAATCGCTCTCGAGTCGAATCCTTCTCGTCCATCTAGGCTCGAGCCCTTAACGATGAACCGTTAGGTGGGCTCGACAAAGCTAACACCTTTTAACATCGAGACGAGATGTGCACACGCATCCTCGTCTCAAAAGCTTCCTATTAACCAAACCTTGTCTAAAATCTCCTTTTTCAAGCTTAAAAGGTCTTCCTAAACAAACTAAAAATGAACGCTTAAAATGAACATGAATCTAATAGGACTAACTAGATACACGTCACACAAACCAATCCATTCTCAACATCCTCGACTCGACTAGCTAACCGCCCACGTGTCGAATCCTTTCCATGCATCTAGGCTCGAGCCCTTAACGATGAACCGTTAACATGGGCTCGACGAATGCAAATCAAACACATTTCAACGTCGAGACAAGATCCGCACACACGTTCTTGCCTCAAAGACTTCTTAGGCACAACATTGCTCCTAAAGCAATACACTCTCATTTTTGAAACAAGCTCTCTTCAAAAATCTCCTCACTTTTACAAAACAAGCGACACACTCCCATTTTTGAAATAAATTCTTTTCAAAATCTTCTTATTTTTACAAACCAAGCAAAGCACACCCGTTTTTGAAATGAGCTCTTCTCAAAAATCTCCTCACTTCTGCAAAACAAATAACGACATTCTCTTTACAAATCTCTTTGGGCCAAACGGCCCAAAGTCGACTCGTTTCAGCAAAAATTGCCTTTTTCAAGCGAACAAAACCCGAGAATGGCCAAGCCCAATCTCGCGGACTTTTCATCAGGCCAAATGATTCATAACCATCTTGGCCCAAATCCTCTTACAAACTACTTTCACAAAATCCTCATCACGTTTTTGAAATAACCTTTTTCAAAAATCCTTCCTTCAAACCGAATGGCCCATAGTCAGGACGGTTTGATCTAGACAAACAGTATCCTCAAAACACCCGAGAATAATCACTTTATTCTCGTGACATTCCAAAACATAAATGAACTACATGACCCGCACTCATTGTAACCCATTTATTACCAAACATTTTCAAACCCGAGAATGGGCCTTTTCTTGAAAACAAATCTAGCAAAATAAACATTTTCGAAATCCATGATTCAAATGGCCTACCGTCATTTTAATCCAAACATCTCTTTTCACAAGACAACAAAACCTAGGAATGAACTAGCATCATCCCGCAAATCCTTCACGGTTAGACCAAGTGGCTCATAGTCGCTTTAGTCTAACCCTCTTTCAAACCGAATGTATGAAAACGAGTATAACCGTCTTCATCACATTTTCAAACACCCTTGATTCGGATAGCCTATCGCCACTCCGAATCGATTCACACTTTCACCAACAAGCCACTAACACGAGCTTATCGGATTTGATTTCAAAACGCCTTTTTTACATCGAGCCAAAATGTGACAACACATTTTGCTCAACAAAACATCCTGCTTTTCGCCGAAAACAAAACTTTTGCAAAATCGAAGACAAATCTAAGTATGCATGAGCCAAGTCCCGACGCGAGCATCAACCCCATCCGAGACATGTGCGTCTCGGGCACCCAAAAAGAATCCATCAAGGCGCCACCGAAGCGATCCCACGGATCTCCTCAAGAAATTCGAGTCTTTTCAATACGGGTCGAGTTTTTAAACATTGAGTCAAACTCTGTCAGTCTAGGGCAATCGAGTCTTCGACGTACGACATTTTTAACAAATCGATAAAGGAATAAGTTTGCCTACAACCCAGCTTCCTTTTTACACATTTTTCTCATAAAAAAACACAATTCTACACCAACAAACATTGCATCCCTGGAACAACTAACCTAGGGAGACCTAGGCAGAATGCGAAGGTCCAAGTCAACTAAATCAAGGACACAAAGACAAGAAAGCTTGAAGCGACTAAACACCTAAGGTTCACTAGTGCGCTTGTGGTCTACTACTCATTGCTTTTGGAGGAGGATCCATTAATTTGGAGCTCCACAGTGGTCATGAATTTGATCGCGACCAAAAGTACGAGTATTCCTGGATCGCCCTCCGCATACTCGATCGCGTGCCTAATAAGCAAACGAACTTGTTAAAGGAGCCCGGCGTGATAGACACACGATCACGAGTGACCACCGAGCCGCAAAGTTTAGCAAGGTCCGAGCTCAAGCCCAAGCTACATAGGGCATGGGATATTCTCAAACCAAACGGGAATACAAGGTACAAAAGTCAAAAAAACCAAAGTCACCAAAAAGCAAAAGTCTCAAAAGCTCCGGAACAAGGGGCAAAACAACTAAGCAAAAGCTTAAGAAGTCAAAAGCTTAAGAAGTCAAAAGCTCAAGAAGTCAAAAAGGTTAAGAAGTCAAAAAGCTTAGAAATCAATAAGCGAGGGGCCGAAACCCCAAAGGCAAGAAGTACCGAAGCCCAGAAACGAGTGGCCAGGTCCTCGAAATTCCAAATTGAAGAAACAACAGAAGTAGCAAGCAACCAGCCTAGATCAACTAAGGAGGACCCACCCTTAGGATGCAATGTATCAAGGTCAAACACATAAACATCCCTTGGACCGGCGGGTCCCTAAACACGCACCTTTCCACAAAAACAAACCCACCTCCCAGACCGGTGGATTCTTAAACGCGCACCTTTCCACATAAACATCTCCTTACCAAAACAAACACATCCTTTTCGGAACTACGCTAGGTTTGATTCCGTAACCACGGATACGTAGGCCGCTCTCCCGAGCTCAACCAACCTTTTACAAAAATCCACAAAATATTCCCCGTCCAAAGCTTTCCATGCTAAGGATGTGTCCACAAAAATTCACAAAGTTCAAAGGCAAACTATTTCTTTATCGAGGCGACTAAAACGAATTAAATCAAGGCAAAGTTGTCATAGACTTAGGAGTAGTACTACCTTTTGGTCTAACACTTTGTTTTGCGGGAACAACAAAGATCCCACCGCAGACAAGCAAGCACCACTGGGGGCTCCACCAACGCACGTGTTCCCGAACATGGCATCCATGCAACCGTCGAGTCTCAAATCACGCATACGATTCGTCTCTATTTTGCAAACTTTTCGGCGTTTTAAGCATCGACTCACATGTCGAGTCAATCCTCTTCCAATCAAACAATTTAGCGACATTTAAACCGCTCCTTTCAAAAACTCTCCAGTCTTCAAAACGCTCCCACGGAACAACACGCTTTTTTTCAAACTTACACGAGGCAATGCACCCTCAAATTAGGTAATCACCTTTCAAATTTAACCCAATAGTCGAGTTAATATGAAAGCACTTTGCAATTCACCTTTTGCAAACACACAAAATGTACCTTTCGAAAATACATCTCAAATCCTTGAAATGCATCTCGAATCTTCGAAGTCTAAACTTTTCCAAAAATTTAACTCGGCACTCGAGTTAATACATTTTGAGAAACAGCATTCTTCGAATTTAACTCACTCGAGTTAACACATTTTAAGCAAAAGCACTATCGAACTACGCCGGTTTGATTCCACATTACGTGAATCGTGGCGACTACGCATAACCTGGCCGAATCTAGCACTACATCCCACTTCGTGTTGTCATGAGATTTCCCCGAATTCTCATCATCGACAACTGGGGGCTTTTCAACCTTTGCACTTAAATGACCCTCCGCGGTCCTCACAGCTCTAGCTTGAACCTACAACGTCAAAACACCCCTTTCATCTCGCATGAAGCCTTACAACCGACATTTCTAGCATTCATTTTTAAAGCTCATTTCGACAACTAAAGTGAATCTTTTACAAAAATGATTTTCCAACAAAAAGCTTTTTAATCCAAACATCCCAATCGGGAATCATTTCACTTTCAAATCCAAGCCTACTAACTACGCAGTGCGGAAGCACAACACGACGCAGGCGAAAGGCGGCGAAAGCAACAACAAAGTTCAAGCCAAGCTACAACAAACAGTCATGTAAACAAGGGTTCACACAATCCTTATTACACAAGCATACTAATACAACTAAGGGTGAAGACGACGGTACTCGTCAAAGTCTACTGAACCCGAGCCACCTCAGCACGACCCTAACACAGCTGAATCGCCTGCTCCGCCCACGCTACATTTTTCTCCTTTTTACCTTAATTTCAATCAAATTAAGTCGAACCACGGGGGAAATTTCAATACCAAACACCATACTCTTCACTTTGACTCAGTTTTCATTCAAAACCTAGTCAAACTCGAGGGGGTAATCCAAAAACACCCTCATCCTAATACAACCCATAGCCTTTTACATAGTTTGATCATCGCCATATTCCATACCTCGATCAAACTGGGGGCTCACATACACCGACACCATAACTCAGTCAAACTGGGGGCTGACGCTTCCTATCAATAATTAAACCTTTACAACGAAAAATGGGATAATTTTTCGCATGTTTGAAGACACCCTTGCCATAAACACACACACCTCCGGTTTAGCGACACCTCCAGAACCGCTACAGACATGAACATGCACACTAAAAGCATAACACTTTCATGTGTGCATAAGTACAAGCATCCAAGCACCAAGCACCCTAACATATCCAAGAAACATCTCAAGCACCATGCATTCCAAGTCCAAGAGACATGTATCATACGAATCCAAACGAATCGCAATGATACCACGTTTCATGGTCGAAGCAGGCGAAATTGAAGATCTCGAAAGGAAAATCGCGAGTTCGAATATTTTCGGATTTGAAACCGCGACATGTGCGAATGAGTTCACGCTTGAAGTCGCCAATTGATAAGGGATTCCCCGGAAGAGTCACTAGTCTACAGGCAATTTCCAGAGCATGTTTTGTTCCACGTTTTCTCCTCATTTTTCTTCATACACGCAAGCTTTCATGGTTAAGGCGTCACCTACAGTCCGCCATACGCGTGTACTAAGCATTTAATACACGGTACAGAAGCAGAAACACGAACACTCTCCACGAGTCCTTACACCCCCTTTTACACCCTCTTACACGTCCCTGTGGAGTATCGCTTCCTCCCCATGGAGTCCACACACCTATACAGACATTTCCTACGGAGTCCAAGACATACCCTTCGACTTCCCCAGCAAACTAGTACTTCTCCAGCAAATACTACACTAAGCACCTGCGCTCCTCGGCGAGACCCAGTTCAACATCAACAACGGCATCAGCAACAGCGTCAGCAAAGGCATCAGCAACGACAACGGCACTACCTTCTCCTCAACGAAAGGCAATCATATGCAACTACGACTACATAGACACTCCTCGGCAAGCCCAAGCACAAGCACTCCACAATATACACCTAACTCCAGGCATTTCACTCTACATAGACACTCCTCGGCGAGTTCAAGCATTACACGGACGCTCTTTCACGAGACCTACACCTACATATGCACCCCTACTCAATTATACACCTCGCACTTACCCAAACATCTTACAAGCATATGCACCCTGCACTCTAGCCCTTTTACATCCAACACATGCAATACGAAGATATTATAAGCACAAGCACCAGCATCAACATTTGACAAGCACACGCAAAGGCACCAACAAACGACAACAAGCACGACGAAGACATTCAGCAGGCCGGCAGGCCCTTATAGCATGCACGGACCGCCAAGTCCTTAAAATCACGCGCCCTCCGTTGCTTGGTTCAAGTCCTCGCCTCACCCATGGACACATGCTTGCCGTTCATTGCGATCGAGGCGTAATGGTGGGATATGGTCGTGGAGTTTGACTAAGCGCTCTAGTCAGAGCTCGGTCAAGCGGGGGCTCTGTGGATACCCATATCCGTACCCTCCCAAACAAAACCCTGTGATGTATCACGGACTTTTATTACGCATGCTTTAACGTTGACTTATACGGTTCTAACTAATGTCGAATTCATTTTGAGTCGTTTGAAATGTTAAAATGATTTAGGTCACCTCACATCACATTTAAATAACGTTCATTTTGTCCATTTGGAGTCTAGCTAGGTCCTTGTCCTGCTTCATTTGGCATGAGCTTCGCATTTGCACTACAATTAGTCCTTTTACATTAACAAGGTCTAATTTAGCATTCCTAA
>JALGRB010000021.1:10000-30000 GCA_023091065.1 Dianthus caryophyllus | reverse complement strand
ATTGCTAGCACTGTGGGGACTCGTGCTAGGCACGGCTAGCACCGTGGTTAGGCATTGCCGGGAAGACGTTGAGTGCGCCAAGGCATTGCTAGCATTGTGGGCGCTCGTGCTAGGCACAGCTAGCACCGTGGTTAGGCATTGCCGGGAAGACGTTGATTGTGCCATGGCATTGCCAGCACCGTGGGCACTCGTGCTAGGCACGGCTAGCACCGTGGCTAGGCGTTTCCGGGAAGACGTTGATTGTGACAAAGCATTGCTAGCACCGCGGGCACTCGTGCTAGGCACGGCTAGCACCGTGGCTAGGCGTTGCCGGGAAGACGTTGAGTGTGCCAAGGCATTACTAGCACCCTAGACACTCGTGCTAGACACGGCTAGCACCGTGGCTAGGCGTTGCCGGGAAGACGTTGATTGCCGGGAAGACGTTGATTGTGCCATGGCATTGCCAGCACCATGGGCACTCGTGCTAGGCACGACTTGCCGGGAAGACGTTGATTGTGCCAAGGCATTGCTAGCACCTTGGGCACTCGTGCTAGGCACGGCTAGCACCGTGGCTAGGCGTTTCCGGGAAGCCGTTGAGTGTGCCAAGGCATTGCTAGCACCTTGGGCACTCGTGCTAGGCACGGCTAGCACCGTCGCTAGGCGTTTTTGGAAAGACGTTGATTGTGCCATGGCATTGCTAGCACCGTGGGCCCTCGTGCTAGGCACGGTTAGCACCGTGGCTAGGCATTGCCGGGAAGACGTTGAGTGTGCCAAGGCATTGCTAGCTTGCCGCAGTGAACGCGGCGTGCTGAGCCGCGGTATGCAGTGGCTGGGCATTCTTGGGAAGGCGTTGAGTGTGCCAAGGCATTGCTAGCCAGTGGGCACTCGTGCTTTGAGCCGCGGCTAGCGGTGGTTAGGCATTGCGGGGAAGGCGTTGAGTGTGCCAAGGCATTGCTAATCACAGTGGGCACTTTCGTGCTGAGCCGCGACTAGCAGTGGCGAGGCATTGCTTGGCAAGTGGCGCTCGTGCTGAAACCGCGGCTAGCCGCGATGGCTAGGGATTAGGGAAGGCGTTGATTGTGCCATGGCATTGCTAGTACGATGGGGACTCGTGCTAGGCACGGCTAGCAGTGGCTAGGCATTGCCAGGAAAGGCGTTGAGTGTGCGAGGCATTGCTGGCAGAGTGGGCGCTCGTGCGAGGCGACTAACGCCGTGGTTGGGCATTCGGGAAGGCGTTGATTGTGCCATGGCATTGCTAGCAAGTGGGCACTCGTCTGGGCATGGCTAGCTGCCGGATTCTGCTAGGCGTTCTTAGGAAGGCGTTGATTGTGACAAAGCATTGCTAGCAGCGGGCACTCGTGCTGAAACGCGGCTATGCAAGTGGCTGGCGTTCTTGGGAAGGCGTTGAGTGTGCCAGGCATTACTGGCGCCACTGAGCACTCGTGCTGAGCACGGCTAGCCGCAGTGGCTGGCGTTCTTAGGAAGGCGTTGATTCTTGGGAAGACGTTGATTGTGCCATGTCATTGCCAGCACCATGGGCACTCGTGCCAGGCACGGCTTGCCGGGAAGACGTTGATTGTGCTGCGGCATTGTTAGCACTGTGGGCACTCGTGCTGAGCGCGGCTATGCACCGTGGTTAGGCGTTCAGGGAAGCGGGTTGAGTGTGCCATGGCATTCTTGCCAGTCGCTGGCGTTCTTGGGAAAGACGTTGAGTGTGCCAAGGCATTGCTAGCATTGTGGGCACTCGTGCTAGACACGGTTAGCACCGTGGCTAGGCATTGCCGGGAAGACGTTGAGTGTGTCAAGTCATTGCTAGTACCGTGGGCACTCGTGTTAGTCACGGCTAGGGTTTAGGGTTTAGGGTTTTAGGGTTTAGGGTTCAGGTTGAGGTTGAGGGTTGAGGTTGAGGTTGAGGTTGAGGTTCGGGGTTGAGGTTGAGGTTTAGGGTTTGGGGTTGAGGTTGAGGTTGAGGTTAGGTTGGGGTTGGGTTGAGTTGGGGTTGAGGTTTAGGGTTGAGGTTTAGGGTTGAGGTTGAGGTTGAGGTTTAGGGTTGAGGTTTAGGGTTTAGGGTTGAGGTTTAGGGTTGGGGTTGAGGTTGAGGTTTGGGGTTGAGGTTGAGGTTTAGGGTTTAGGGTTGAATTTAAAATTAAAAATTTAAAATTTAAAATTAAAATTTAAAATTTAAAATTTAAAATTAAATTTAAAATTAAAATTTAAAATTTAAAATTAAATTTAAAATTTAAAATTTAAAATTTAAAATTTAAAATTTAAAATTTAAAATTTAAAATTTAAAATTTAAAATTTAAAATTTAAAATTTAAAATTTAAAATTTAAAATTTAAAATTTAAAATTTAAAATTTAAAATTTAAAATTTAAAATTTAAAATTTAAAATTTAAAATTAAAATTTAAAATTTAAAATTTAAAATTTAAATTTAAAATTTAAAATTTAAAATTTAAAATTTAAAATTTAAAATTTAAAATTTAAAATTTAAAATTTAAATTTAAAATTTAAATTTAAAATTTAAATTTAAAATTAAATTTAAAATTTAAAATTTAAAATTAAAATTTAAAATTTAAAATTTAAAATTTAAAATTAAATTAAATTTAAAATTTAAAATTTAAAATTTAAAATTAAATTTAAAATTTAAAATTTAAAATTTAAAATTAAATTAAAATTTAAAATTTAAAATTTAAAATTTAAAATTAAATTTAAAATTTAAAATTTAAAATTTAAAATTTAAAATTAAATTTAAAATTAAATTTAAAATTAAATTAAAATTTAAAATTTAAAATTTAAAATTTAAAATTTAAAATTTAAAATTTAAAATTTAAAATTTAAAATTTAAAATTTAAAATTTAAAATTTAAAATTTAAAATTAAATTTAAAATTTAAAATTTAAAATTTAAAATTAAAATTTAAAATTAAAATTAAAATTAAATTAAAATTTAAAATTAAATTTAAAATTAAATTTAAATTAAATTAAAATTTAAAATTTAAAATTTAAAATTAAAATTTAAAATTAAATTTAAAATTAAATTTAAAATTAAATTTAAAATTAAATTTAAAATTAAATTTAAAATTAAATTTAAAATTAAAATTTAAAATTAAATTTAAAATTTAAATTTAAAATTTAAAATTTAAAATTTAAATTTAAAATTTAAAATTTAAAATTTAAATTTAAAATTTAAAATTTAAAATTTAAAATTTAAAATTTAAAATTTAAAATTTAAAATTTAAAATTTAAAATTTAAAATTTAAAATTTAAAATTTAAATTTAAAATTAAATTTAAAATTTAAATTAAAATTAAAATTAAAATTTAAAATTAAAATTTAAAATTAAAATTAAAATTAAATTAAATTAAATTGAAATTAAATTAAATTAAAATTAAAATTAAAATTTAAAATTTAAAATTTAAAATTTAAAATTTAAAATTTAAAATTTAAAATTTAAAATTTAAAATTTAAAATTTAAATTTAAAATTTAAAATTTAAAATTTAAAATTTAAAATTTAAAATTTAAAATTTAAAATTTAAAATTTAAAATTTAAAATTTAAAATTTAAAATTTAAAATTTAAAATTTAAAATTTAAAATTTAAAATTTAAAATTTAAAATTTAAAATTTAAAATTTAAAATTTAAAATTTAAAATTTAAAATTTAAAATTTAAAATTTAAAATTTAAAATTTAAAATTTAAAATTTAAAATTTAAAATTTAAAATTTAAAATTTAAAATTTAAAATTTAAAATTTAAAATTTAAAATTTAAAATTTAAAATTTAAATTTAAATTTAAAATTTAAAATTTAAATTTAAAATTAAAATTTAAAATTAAAATTTAAAATTTAAAATTAAATTTAAAATTTAAAATTAAATTAAATTTAAAATTAAATTAAATTTAAAATTTAAAATTTAAATTTAAAATTAAAATTAAAATTTAAATTTAAAATTTAAAATTTAAAATTTAAAATTTAAATTTAAAATTAAATTTAAAATTAAATTTAAAATTTAAAATTAAATTTAAAATTTAAAATTTAAAATTTAAAATTTAAAATTTAAAATTTAAAATTTAAATTTAAAATTTAAAATTTAAAATTTAAAATTTAAAATTTAAAATTTAAAATTTAAAATTTAAAATTTAAAATTTAAAATTAAATTTAAAATTTAAAATTTAAAATTTAAAATTAAAATTAAAATTTAAAATTTAAAATTTAAAATTTAAAATTTAAAATTTAAAATTTAAAATTTAAAATTAAATTTAAAATTTAAAATTTAAAATTAAAATTAAATTAAAATTAAAATTTAAAATTAAAATTTAAAATTAAAATTTAAAATTTAAAATTTAAAATTAAAATTTAAAATTTAAAATTTAAAATTTAAAATTAAATTAAATTTAAAATTTAAAATTAAATTTAAAATTAAAATTTAAAATTTAAAATTTAAAATTTAAAATTAAATTAAATTTAAAATTAAATTTAAAATTAAATTAAATTTAAAATTTAAAATTTAAAATTAAATTTAAAATTAAATTTAAAATTAAATTTAAAATTTAAAATTTAAAATTTAAAATTTAAAATTTAAAATTTAAAATTTAAAATTTAAAATTTAAAATTAAAATTTAAAATTAAATTTAAAATTAAATTTAAAATTAAAATTTAAAATTTAAAATTAAATTTAAAATTAAATTTAAAATTAAATTAAATTTAAAATTAAATTTAAAATTAAATTTAAAATTAAATTTAAAATTAAAATTTAAAATTAAATTTAAAATTCAAATTTAAAATTAAATTTAAAATTAAATTTAAAATTAAATTTAAAATTGAAATTTAAAATTAAATTTAAAATTTAAAATTTAAAATTTAAAATTTAAAATTTAAAATTTAAAATTTAAAATTTAAAATTTAAAATTTAAAATTTAAAATTTAAAATTTAAAATTTAAAATTTAAAATTTAAAATTAAAATTTAAAATTAAAATTTAAAATTAAAATTAAAATTTAAAATTAAAATTAAATTTAAAATTAAAATTTAAAATTAAATTTAAAAATTAAAAATTAAAAAAATTAAAATTAAATTAAATTAAAATTAAATTAAGAATTAAAAATTAAAATTAAAAATTAAAATTAAAAATTAAATTAAATTAAAAATTTAAATTTAAAATTTAAATTTAAAATTTAAAATTTAAATTTAAAATTTAAAATTTAAAATTTAAAATTTAAAATTTAAAATTTAAAATTTAAAATTTAAAATTTAAAATTTAAAATTTAAAATTTAAAATTTAAAATTTAAAATTTAAAATTTAAAATTTAAAATTTAAAATTTAAAATTTAAATTTAAATTTAATTTAAAATTTAAAATTTAAAATTTAAAATTTAAAATTTAAAATTTAAAATTTAAAATTTAGGGTTTAGGGTTTAAATTTAAAATTTAAATTTAAAATTTAAAATTTAAAATTTAAAATTTAAAATTTAAAATTTAGGGTTTAGGGTTTAGGGTTTAGGGTTAAAATTTAGGGTTTAAATTTAGGGTTTAGGGATTAATATTTAGGGTTTAGGGTTTAGGGTTTAGGGTTTAGGGTTTAGGGTTTAGGGTTTAGGGTTTAGGGTTTAGGGTTTAGGGTTTAGGGTTTAGGGTTTAGGGTTTAGGGTTTAGGGTTTAGGGTTTAGGGTTTAGGGTTTAGGGTTTAGGGTTTAGGGTTTTAGGGTTTAGGGTTTAGGGTTTAGGGTTATGAATAGTAATTTTTCAAAAATGAGCTAAAAACAGGGCGCTTACAGTATGATTAAGGCAACCGGCTGGCCTCGGCTTCAGCGGCCTCGCCCATTTCAGCGAGCCGCCGGCTCGGCTTAACCGCCCGACCGCTATGAATAGTGTTTTCAAAAGCAGGCTAAAAAGCAGGGCCTCTTTTTGGTAGCGTGATTAAGGCCTCGCCAGCTCGGCCTGGCCTCGCCCGGCTCAGCGACCGCCGGCTCGCCAGCCGGCTTAGGAAGCGGCTCGCCGGCCGACAAAATTATTTACTATGGCAATCATCGTTCGATGGGAGTTTCAAAAACTAAAGAAAAAGGAGGGGGGGGTGTAATTAGGGGATGTGATTAACCCTAGACCCAGGGGATGTGGTGTAATTATGGGATGTGGTGTAATTAGGGGATGTAGTGAACCCTAGACCCAGGGGATGTGGTGTAATTAGGGGATTGGCAATCATCGTTCGACGGGAGTTTCAAATTATACAGAAAAAGAGGGGGAGTGTAATTAGGGGATGTGGTTAACCCTAGACCCAGGGGATGTGGTATAATTAGGGGATGTGGTGAACCCTAGACCCAGGGGATGTGGTGTAATTAGGGGATCTTGGCGGCGTGGCCTTGCAGTGCCGTGCCGCTTCCAGAAGCGGTGGCGATGGCGCGCCGCCGTCTGCGCTTCAGAAGCGGTGGCGTGGCGGCAGTGCCGCGCTTCAGGCGGTGGCGTGGCGCGTGCCGCTTCAGAGGCGGTGGCGTGGCGCGGCCAGCGCTTCCGGCGGTGGCGATGGCGCCGCCGTCTGCCTTTCCGGCGGCGTGGCGTGTGCCGTCTTCCGTGACGGCGTGGCGCGCCGCCCGTCTGCGCTTCCGAAGCGGCGATGGCGCCCGCCGTCTGCGCTTCAGAAGCGGTGGCGATGGCGGTGCGCTTCCGGCGGCCCGGCGATGGCGGCGTGCAACTCCCAGAGTCTTCGGCGATAAGCGCGCCCGCCGTCTGCCTTCCGGCCCGGCGATGCGCCGCCGCCGATGCGCTTCCGGCGGTGGCGATGGCGTGGTCTGCGCCTTCGGCGGTGGCGATGGCGCGGTCTGCCGCTCGGCGGCGATGGCGTGGTCTGCGCTTCCAGAGATCTTTGACGATGGCGCGCCGCCGTCTGCCCACTCCGGTGCGGCGATGGCGTGGCGTCTGCAACTCAGAGATCTTTGACGATGGCGCCGCCCGATGCGTCTGCCTTCAGAAAGCGATGGCGGTAGCCGCCGTCTCCGCAACTTCGGCGCGTGACGATGCGCCGCCGTCTGTGTTCCGAAGCGGTGGCGATGGCGCCGGAGCCGCCGATGCCGCTTCCGGCGGTGGCGATAGCCCTAACGTTCCCGGCGTGACGTGCGCCGCCGTCTGCGCTTCCCGGCCGGCGATGGCCGGCCGCCGTCTGGCTCGAGCGGCGTGGCGCCGGCGCCGTCTGCGGCTTCAGGGGCGTTTTTGAGCAATCTCGGGCCATAAAACGTCCCGTTGGACCCACTTAAAAGTTCTAATCACGATTATTCTTTATTCACGGACGTAATGGCGAAAGCGGGGTTCATTGGAGGTCGTATGGTTATAGAACGGAGAGAATTAACATCCCGAAAAGCGTTTTTGAGCAATCTCGGGCGATAAAACGTCCCGTTGGACCCCGCAAAAGTTCTAATCCTGATTATTTACTGTTACGGACATAATGAAACTGAAACGGGGTTCATTGGAGGTCGTATGGTTATAGAACGGAGAAAATTAACATAGGTGAGTTCAATATTAAGAAGCTTAAAGTATAATGTATACGATATTTAATTCATTTTTTGAAATTGTTACATCATAAGTTTCAAAAACACGTAAATCGGATATTACGTCGTTTTAGGTTCGGTTTTCGAAGCATGAGCTGATACCGTCGCGATGTACGTGTCAACACGGTTCCAGAAATATAAGGCACGAACCATCTGCACGTCGTTAAGGTCAGTTTCGAGAATTCAAATTTCGAATTTCGTTTGGTATAGCTTCAAAATTTAAATCTTATTTGAAAATTTTGTTTTATTTGAATTTCGTCTTATTTGAATTTCGTCTTATTCAAATTTTGTCTTATTCAATTTTTGTCTTATTTGAAAATTTCGTCTTATTTGAAAATTTCGTCATATTTGAATTTTTTTTTCGTCTTTTTAGATTTTTTTTTTTTTGACTTTTTTGGTTTTTATTTAATTTTTTCGACTTTTTTCCTTTGTTTTTAAAAATTTTATTTTCGACTTTATTTTTAGACTTTTTCGACATTTTTCGACTTTTTCGTTTTTAATTTTTTTCGACTTTATTTTTTTTTAGACATTTTTTTTTCTCGACTTTTTCGACTTTAATTTTTTTAGACTTTTTTTAGACATTTTTTTAGACTTTTTAATTTTTTTAGACTTTATTTTTTTTTCGACTTTTTTGATTTTTATTTTATTTTTTTCAACATTTTTCGTTTTAGGCATTCTTTCTCTGTAGTGGGCCTTTCGTCTTTGGCGCATTGTGTGTAATTGGCGTTCTTAGGAAGGCGTTGAATGTGCGAGGCATTCTTGCTTGTAGTGGGCATTTCGTCTTTGAGCCTGGTATGCGATGGCTAGGCATTGTCGGGAAGGCGTTGAGTGTGCCGTGGCATTGCTTTAGTACCAGGGAACCGCAGACTGGAAATGCGGCTAGAAGCGTGGCTAGGCATTCACCCAGCTGCAGTGGTGGCTCGTCTGGGCACGGTATGCAAGTGGCTGGGCATTCTTGGGAAAGACATTGAGTCTTGAGGCATTCTTGCTAGCCTTTGTGGGGACTCGTGCTGAGCCGCGGCTATGCCGTGGTTAGGCATTCTTAGGGAAGGCGTTGAGTCGCCAAGGCATTGCTAGCATTGTGGCGCTCGTCTTTGGCGGTATGCTGGCAGTGGTTAGGCATTCTTGGGAAGGCGTTGATTGTGCCATGGCATTGCCGTGCAAGTGGGCACTCGTGCTGAGCCGCGGTATGCAAGTGGCTGGCGTTTAGGAAGGCGTTGATTGTGACAAAGCATTCTTGGCAGAAGTGGGCTTTTCGTGCTGAGCCCGACTAACCGAGTGGCTGGCGTTCTTGGGAAGGCGTTGAGTGTGCGAGGCATTACTGGCGCCCTGAACACTCGTGCTGAACCACGGCTATGCAAGTGGCTGGCGTTCTTAGGAAGGCGTTGATTGGGAAGGCGTTGATTGTGCCATGGCATTGCGGCACCATGGGCGCTCGTGCTTGAGCCGCGACTTGCGGGAAGGCGTTGATTGTGCCAGGCATTGCTGGCACCTTGAGCACTCGTGCTGAGCCACGGCTATGCAAGTGGCTGGCGTTCAGGAAGCGGGTTGAGTGTGCGAGCATTCTTGGCACCTTGGGCACTCGTGCAGAGCCGCGGCTATGCACCGTCATTGGGCGTTTTGGAAGAGCGTTGATTGTGCCATGGCATTGCTAGCAAGTGGGCCCTGGAGTGCTAACGCGGTTAGCAAGTGGCTGGGCATTCTTAGGAAGGCGTTGAGTGTGCGAGGCATTGCTAGCGCAGGTAGACGCAGCGTCTTTGAGCGGTAGCCAGTGGCTGGGCATTCGGAAGGCGTTGAGTGTGCGAGGCATTGCTGGCCGAAGTGGGCACTCGTGCTGAAACACGGCTAGCGATGGTTAGGCATTCTTGGGAAGGCGTTGAGTGTGCGAGGCGTTGCTTGATGCAAGTGGGCACTCGTCTTTGAGCGCGACTAACCAAGTGGCGAGGCATTCTTGCAAGTGGCGCTGGTGCTGAAACCGCGGCTAGCCAGCGATGGCTAGGGATTCTTGGGAAGGCGTTGATTGTGCCATGGCATTGCTAGCCTGATGGGGACTCGTGCTGAGCGCGATTGCTGCAAGTGGCTGGGCATTCTTGGGAAAGGCGTTGAGTGTGCGAGGCATTCTTGGCAGTGGCGGCTCGTGCGAGCCTTGACTAACCCAAGTGGTTGGGCATTCTTAGGGAAGGCGTTGATTGTGCCATGGCATTGCTTGCGCAGTGGGCACTCGTCACAGGCATCATTGCTAGCACCGTTGCTAGGCGTTCTTAGGGAAGGCGTTGATTGTGACAAAGCATTGCTAGCCGCCGCGGGTGCTCGTGCTAGGCACGGCTATGCAAGTGGCTGGCGTTCAGGGAAGGCGTTAGTGTGCGAGGCATTACTGGCGCCACTAGGCACTCGTGCTGGGCACGGCTAGCCCAGTGGCTGGCGTTCTTAGGAAGACGTTGATTGCCGGGAAGACGTTGATTGTGCCATGTCATTGCCAGCACCATGGGCACTCGTGCCAGGCACGGCTTGCCGGGAAGACGTTGATTGTGCTGAGGCATTGTTAGCACTGTGGGCACTCGTGCTAGGCACGGCTAGCACCGTGGTTAGGCGTTTCCGGGAAGCCGTTGAGTGTGCCATGGCATTCTTGCGCCGCCGTCGCTGGCGTTCTTAGGAAAGGCGTTGAGTGTGCGAGGCATTCTTGGCATTGTGGGCGCTCGTGCTGAACCACGGTTAACCGCAGTGGCTGGCGTGCCGGGAGAAGGCGTTGAGTGTGTCAAGTCATTGCTAGTACCGTGGGCACTCGTGTTAGTCACGGCTAGGGTTTAGGGTTTAGGGTTTTAGGGTTTAGGGTTGAGTTTGAGTTGAGTTCGGGGTTGAGGTTGAGTTCGAGGGTTCGAGGTTGAGGTTGAGGGGTTTAGGGTTGAGGTTGAGGTTGAGGTTGAGGTTAGGTTGAGGTTGAGGTTGAGGTTGAGGGTTGAGGTTTAGGGTTGAGGTTTAGGGTTGAGGTTGGGGTTGAGGTTTAGGGTTGAGGTTTAGGGTTTGGGGTTGAGGTTTAAAATTGAGGTTAGAGTTGGGGTTTAGGGTTGAGGTTGAGGTTTAGGGTTTAAAATTAAAATTTAAAATTAAAATTTAAAATTTAAAATTAAATTTAAAATTTAAAATTTAAAATTAAAATTTAAAATTAAATTTAAAATTTAAAATTAAATTTAAAATTTAAAATTTAAAATTTAAAATTTAAAATTTAAAATTTAAAATTTAAAATTTAAAATTTAAATTTAAAATTTAAAATTTAAAATTTAAAATTTAAAATTTAAAATTTAAAATTTAAAATTTAAAATTTAAAATTAAAATTTAAAATTTAAAATTTAAAATTAAAATTAAATTTAAAATTTAAAATTTAAAATTTAAAATTTAAAATTTAAAATTTAAAATTTAAAATTAAATTTAAAATTTAAAATTTAAAATTCAAAATTAAAAATTAAATTAAAATTTAAAATTAAATTTAAAATTAAATTTAAAATTTAAAATTTAAAATTAAAATTTAAAATTTAAAATTTAAAATTTAAAATTGAAATTAAAATTTAAAATTTAAAATTAAATTTAAAATTAAATTTAAAATTTAAAATTTAAAATTTAAAATTGAGAATTAAAATTTAAAATTCAAATTTAAAATTAAATTAAATTTAAAATTTAAAATTTAAAATTAAATTTAAAATTAAATTTAAAATTAAATTTAAAATTTAAAATTTAAATTTAAAATTTAAAATTTAAAATTTAAAATTTAAATTTAAAATTTAAAATTTAAAATTTAAAATTAAATTTAAAATTAAATTTAAAATTAAAATTTAAAATTTAAAATTAAATTTAAAATTAAATTTAAAATTAAATTAAAATTAAATTAAAATTTAAAATTAAAATTTAAAATTGAAAATTTAAAATTAAATTTAAATTTAAAATTTAAAATTAAATTTAAAATTAAATTTAAAATTAAATTAAATTTAAAATTAAATTTAAAATTAAATTTAAAATTAAATTTAAAATTAAATTTAAAATTAAATTTAAAATTAAATTTAAAATTTAAAATTTAAAATTTAAAATTTAAAATTTAAAATTTAAAATTTAAAATTTAAAATTTAAAATTTAAAATTTAAAATTTAAAATTTAAAATTTAAAAATTAAAATTTAAAATTAAAATTAAAATTAAAATTAAATTTAAAATTCAAAATTTAAAATTAAAATTTAAAATTGAGAATTAAAATTAAATTAAAAATTGAAATTAAATTGAGAATTGAAATTGAAAATTGAAATTAGAATTCAAATTAAAATTGAGAAATTCAAAATTAAATTAAATTTAAAATTTAAAATTTAAAATTTAAAATTTAAAATTTAAAATTTAAAATTTAAAATTTAAAATTTAAAATTTAAAATTTAAAATTTAAAATTTAAAATTTAAAATTTAAAATTTAAAATTTAAAATTTAAAATTTAAAATTTAAAATTTAAAATTTAAATTTAAAATTTAAAATTTAAAATTTAAAATTTAAAATTTAAAATTTAAAATTTAAAATTTAAAATTTAAATTTAAAATTTAAAATTTAAAATTTAAAATTTAAAATTTAAAATTTAAAATTTAAAATTTAAAATTTAAAATTTAAAATTTAAAATTTAAAATTTAAAATTTAAAATTTAAAATTTAAAATTTAAAATTTAAAATTTAAAATTTAAAATTTAAAATTTAAAATTAATTAAATTAAATTTAAAATTAAATTTAAAATTTAAAATTAAATTTAAAATTAAAAATTAAAATTAAATTTAAAATTGAGAAATTAAAATTTAAAATTTAAAATTAAATTTAAAATTAAATTTAAAATTTAAAATTAAATTTAAAATTTAAAATTTAAAATTAAATTTAAAATTAAATTTAAAATTTAAAATTAAAATTTAAAATTTAAAATTTAAAATTTAAAATTTAAAATTTAAAATTTAAAATTTAAAATTTAAAATTTAAAATTTAAAATTTAAAATTTAAAATTTAAAATTTAAAATTTAAAATTTAAAATTTAAAATTTAAAATTAAAATTTAAAATTTAAAATTTAAAATTTAAAATTAAAATTGAAATTTAAAATTTAAAATTTAAAATTTAAAATTTAAAATTTAAAATTTAAAATTTAAAATTAAATTTAAAATTTAAAATTTAAAATTAAATTAAATTAAATTAAATTTAAAATTAGAATTTAAAATTAAATTTAAAATTTAAAATTTAAAATTAAAATTTAAAATTTAAAATTTAAAATTTAAAATTAAATTAAAATTTAAAATTTAAAATTAAATTTAAAATTAAAATTTAAAATTTAAAATTTAAAATTTAAAATTAAATTAAATTAAATTTAAAATTGAAATTTAAAATTAAAATTAAATTTAAAATTTAAAATTTAAAATTAAAATTTAAAATTAAATTTAAAATTAAATTTAAAATTTAAAATTTAAAATTTAAAATTTAAAATTTAAAATTTAAAATTTAAAATTTAAAATTTAAAATTAAATTTAAAATTAAATTTAAAATTAAAATTTAAAATTAAATTTAAAATTTAAAATTAAATTTAAAATTAAAATTTAAAATTGAAATTAAAATTAAATTAAAATTAAATTTAAAATTAAAATTTAAAATTAAAATTTAAAATTAAATTTAAAATTAAATTTAAAATTAAATTTAAAATTAAAATTTAAAATTAAATTTAAAATTAATTTAAAATTCAAATTTAAAATTAAATTTAAAATTAAAATTTAAAATTTAAAATTTAAAATTTAAAATTTAAAATTTAAAATTTAAAATTTAAAATTTAAAATTTAAAATTTAAAATTTAAAATTTAAAATTTAAAATTTAAAATTAAAATTTAAAATTAAAATTTAAATTAAAATTAAATTTAAAATTAAATTTAAAATTAAAATTAAAATTAAAATTTAAAATTCAAATTTAAAATTAAAAATTAAATTGAAAATTAAAAATTTAAAATTGAGAATTAAAATTAAATTAAAATTGAAATTAAGAATTAAATTCAGAATTAAAATTGAAATTAAATTGAAATTTAAAAATTTAAAATTTAAATTAAATTTAAAATTTAAAATTTAAAATTTAAAATTTAAAATTTAAAATTTAAAATTTAAAATTTAAAATTTAAAATTTAAAATTTAAAATTTAAAATTTAAAATTTAAAATTTAAAATTTAAAATTTAAAATTTAAAATTTAAAATTTAAAATTTAAAATTTAAAATTTAAAATTTAAAATTTAAAATTTAAAATTTAAAATTTAAATTTAAAATTTAAAATTTAGGGTTTAAAATTTAAAATTTAAAATTTAAAATTTAAATTTAAAATTTAAAATTTAAAATTTAAAATTTAAAATTTAAAATTTAGGGTTTAAATTTAAAATTTAAAATTTAGGGTTTAAATTTAAATTTAGGGTTTAGGGTTTAAAATTTAAAATTTAGGGTTTAGGGTTTAGGGTTTAGGGTTTAGGGTTTAGGGTTTAGGGTTTAGGGTTTAGGGTTTAGGGTTTAGGGTTTAGGGTTTAGGGTTTAGGGTTTAGGGTTTAGGGTTTAGGGTTTAGGGTTTAGGGTTTAGGGTTTTAGGGTTTAGGGTTTAGGGTTTAGGGTTATGAATAGTAATTTTTCAAAAATGAGCTAAAAACAGGGCCGCTTGGTGTGATTAAGGCCTTGGCTGGCCTCGCCCGGCTTCGGCGGCCTCGCCACTTTCAGCGAAACCGGCTCGCTTAACCGCCCGACTCGCTTTATGAATAGTGTTTTTCCAAAAACGAGCTAAAAACAGGGCCTCTTTTGGCAGCGCGATTAAGGCCTCGCCCGGCTCGGCTGGCCTCGCCGACTCAGCGACCGCCCGGCTCGCTTAACCGGCTTAGGAAGCGGCTCGCTTAACCGACAAAATTATTTACTATGGCAATCATCGTTCGATGGGAGTTTCAAAAACTAAAAAAAAAGGAGGGGTGTAGTTGGGGGATGTGGTGAGCCCTAGCCCCAGGGGATGTGGTGTAATTAGGGGATGTGGTATAATTAGGGGATGTGGTGAACCCTAGACCCAGGGGATGTGGTGTAATTAGGGGATTGGCAATCATCGTTCGGCGGGAGTTTCAAATTATACAGAAAAAGAGGGGGAGTGTAATTAGGGGATGTGGTTAACCACAGACCAGGGGATGTGGTATAATTGGGGATGTGGTGAACCCTAGACCCGAGGGGATGTGGTGTAATTGGGGATCTTGGCGTGGCGTGGCGGCCAGTGCCACCTTCAGAAAGCGGTGGCGATGGCGCTTGCGCCGATCTGCCTTCAGAAGCGGTGGCGTGGCGCGTGCCTTCCCGAGGCGGTGGCGTGGCCGTGCCGACTTCCGGCGGTGGCGTGGCGCGGCAGCGCGCTTCCGGCGGTGGCGATGGCGCCGCCCAGCCGTGCTCCGGCGGCGTGGCGTGCGCTGCGGCCCGGCGATGGCGCCGCCCGTGCGATCTGCGCTTCCGGCGACGATGGCGCCGCCGTCTGCGCTTCCGGCGGTGGCGATGGCGGGTGCCTCGGCGACGTGGTAGCCGTAGTGCGCCTTCAGAGTCTTCGGCGATGGCGCGCCGTGCGTGCCTGTTCCAGGCCGGCGATGGCGCCGCCAGCCGTCTGCGCTTCAGAAGCGGTGGCGATGGCGCCGTCTGCCTTCCGGCGATGGCGATGGCGCCGTGCTCCGTGACCCGGCGATGGCGGCGTGCCGCAGCTCAGAGTCTTGACGATGGCGCGCCGTGCCTGTCCCAGTGGCCCGGCGTGGCGCGATGCCGCTTCCCAGAGTCTTTGACGATCGGCGCCGCCATGCGTGCAACTTCCAAGCGATGACGATGGTAGCCGGGCCGCCGTCTGCGCTTCGGTGACGATGGCCATGCGCCGCCGTCTGACTTCAGAAAGCGGTGGCGTGGTAGCCGGGCCGCCGTCTGCGACTTCCGGCGGTGGCGTGGCCTACGCGTTCCGGCGTGGCGTAAGCGCCGCCCGTCTGCCTTCCGAAGCGGCGACGTGGCGGCAGAACGCCGTCTGCGCTTCGAGCGGCGTGGCGCGGCCGCCGTCTGGCTTCAGGGGCGTTTTGAGCAATCTCGGGCCATAAAACGTCCTGTTGGACCCCGCAAAAGTTCTAATCCTGATTATTTCTTTATTCTGGACGTAATGGCGAAAGCAGGGTTCGTTGGAGTCGTATGGTTATAGAACGGAGAGAATTAACATCCCGAAAAGCGTTTTTGAGCAATCTCGGGCGATAAAACGTCCCGTTGGACCCCGCAAAAGTTCTAATCCTGATTATTTACTGTTACGGACATAATGAAACTGAAACGGGGTTCATTGGAGGTCGTATGGTTATAGAACGGAGAAAATTAACATAGGTGAGTTCAATATTAAGAAGCTTAAAGTATAATGTATACGATATTTAATTCATTTTTTGAAATTGTTACATCATAAGTTTCAAAAACACGTAAATCGGATATTACGTCGTTTTAGGTTCGGTTTTCGAAGCATGGTGAAATCTGTCGCGATGTACGTGTCAACACGGTTCCAGAAATATAAGGCACGAACCATCTGCACGTCGTTAAGGTCAGTTTCGAGAATTCAAATTTCGAATTTCGTTTGGCGCAAAACTCAAAATTTCGTCTTATTTGAAAATTTTGTCTTATTTCAATTTCGTCTTATTTGAATTTCGTCTTATTCAAATTTTGTCTTATTCAAATTTTGTCTTATTTGAAAATTTCGTCTTATTTGAAAATTTCGTCTTATTTGAATTTTTTTTTTTTTTTTTTTTTTCGTCTTTTTTTTCGATTTTTTTTTTTTTTTTTTTTTTCGACTTTTTTTTTCGTTTTTTTTTTTATTTAATTTTTTTTTTCGACTTTTTTTTTCCTTTGTTTTTTTTTTAAAAAATTTTATTTTCGACTTTTTTTTTCGACATTTTTTTTTTTCGACTTTTTTTTCGTTTTTTTTTTAATTTTTTTTTTCGACTTTATTTTTTTTTTTCGACATTTTTTTTTTTTCTCGACTTTTTTTTCGACTTTAATTTTTTTTTTCGACTTTTTTTTTCGACATTTTTTTTTTTTTCGACTTTATTTTTTTAGACTTTTTTGATTTTTATTTTATTTTTTTTTCAACATTTTTCGTTTTAGGCGTTCTTTCTGCAGTGGCGACTCGTCTTTGAAGTTATGTGTAGTGGTGAGCATTCTTGGGGAAGGCGTTGAATGTCTTGGGCATTCTTGGCAGTGGGCACTTTTGAAATGCTGGGCCGCGGCTAACCTGATGGCTAGGCATTGTCGGGAAGGCGTTGAGTGTACCGTGGCATTGCTTTGGTACCGAGGAACCGCAGACTGGAATGCGGCTAGAAGCGTGGCTAGGCATTCTGCCAGCGAAGTGGCGCTCGTGTCTTCAAACCACGGTATGCAAGTGGCTGAGCATTCTTGGGAAAGACATTGAGTGCGCCAAGGCATTGCTAGCGCTGTGGGGACTCGTGCTTTGAAACACGGCTGCTGCAGTGGTTAGGCATTCTTGGGAAGGCGTTGAGTCTTGAGGCATTGCTAGCATTGTGGGCGCTCGTCTTTGAGCACGGTAGCAGTGGTTAGGCATTCGGGAAGGCGTTGATTGTGCCATGGCATTGCCCTGCCAGTGGGCACTCGTGCTGAGCGGCTATGCAAATGGCTGGCGTTCAGGGAAGGCGTTGATTGTGACAAAGCATTGCTATGCCGCAGTGGGCACTGCGTGCTTGAGCACGGTAGCAAGTGGCTGGCGTTAGGAAGGCGTTGAGTGTGCGAGGCATTACTGGCGCCTGAACACTCGTGCTGAACCGCCGGCTATGCTGAGTAGTGGCTAAGCGTTAGCGAGGAAGGCGTTGATTCTTGGGAAGGCGTTGATTGTGCCGTGGCATTGCGGCGCCATGGGCACTCGTGCTTTGAGCGCGACTTAGCGGGAAGGCGTTGATTGTGCCAAGGCATTGCTAGCACCTTGGGCACTCGTGCTGAAACGCGGCTAACCGCCGTGGCTGAAAGCGTTCGGGAAGGCGGATTGAGTGTGCCAAGGCATTCTATGGCACCTTGGGCACTCGTGCTTTGAAACGCGGCTATGCCGTCATTGGCGATTTTGGAAAGAGCGTTGATTGTGCCATGGCATTGCTGGCGCAGTGGGCCCTCGTGCTGAGGCGCGGTTAACTGCCGTGGCTGGGCATTCTTGGGGAAGGCGTTGAGTGTGCGAGGCATTCTTGGCGCAGAGTAGACGCGGCGTCTTTGAGCACCCAGTATGGCAGAGTGGCTGGGCATTCTTAGGGAAGGCGTTGAGTGTGCGAGGCATTGCTAGCGCAGTGGGCACTCGTGCTGAAACCGCGGCTAGCCGCGATGGTTAGGCATTCTTGGGAAGGCGTTGAGTGTGCGAGGCATTGCTAGTCTGAGTGGGCACTCGTGCTTTGAGCACGCGGTAGCTGCCGTGGCAAGGCATTCTTGCGCGAAGTGGGCGGCTCGTGCTGAAACGCGGCTAGCCGCGATGGCTGAGGGATTCTTAGGGAGAAGGCGTTGATTGTGCCATGGCATTGCTAGCCTGATGGGGACTCGTGCTGAGCACGTGCTGCCGTGGCTGGGCATTCTTGGGAAAGGCGTTGAGTGTGCGAGGCATTGCTGGCAGAGTGGCGCTCGTGCGAAGGCGCAACTAACCCAGTGGTTGGGCATTGCTTGGGAAGGCGTTGATTGTGCCATGGCATTGCTATGCAAGTGGGCGCTGCGTCCTGAGGCATGGCTAGCAGTTGCTTGGCGTTCCGGGGAAGGCGTTGATTGTGACAAAGCATTGCTAGCGAGCGGTTCGTGCTAGGCACGGCTATGCCGTGGCTGGCGTTGCGGGAAGGCGTTAGTGTGCCAAGGCATTACTAGCGCCCTGAGCACTCGTCTTTGAGCGGTAGCCAGAAGTGGCTGGCGTTAGGAAGGCGTTGATTCTTGGGAAGGCGTTGATTGTGCCGTGTCATTGCCCGGCACCATGGGCACTCGTGCCAGGCCGCGACTGCGGGAAGGCGTTGATTGTCTTTGAGGCATTGTTAGCGTGGGCACTCGTGCTGAAACACGGTATGCAAGTGGTTAGGCGTTCAGGGAAGCGGATTGAGTGTGCCATGGCATTCTTAACCAGTCGCTGGCGTTCTTAGGAAAGGCGTTGAGTGTGCGAGGCATTGCTTGGCATTGTGGGCACTCGTGCTGAACCACGGTTAACGCAGTGGCTGGGCATTGCCGGGAAGGCGTTGAGTGTGTCAGTCATTGCTAGTCTGAAGTGGGCACTGCGTGTTAGTCACGACTAGGGTTTAGGGTTTAGGGTTTTAGGGTTTAGGGTTGAGTTTGAGTTGAGGTTGAGGTTGGGGTTAGGGTTCGAGGTTGAGGTTAGGGGTTGGGGTTTTAGGGTTGAGGTTGAGGTTGAGGTTGGGGTTGAGGTTGAGTTGAGGTTGAGGTTAGGGGTTGAGGTTGAGGTTAGGAATTGAAATTTAAAATTAAATTTAAAATTAAATTTAAAATTAAATTTAAAATTAAAATTTAAAATTTAAAATTAAAATTTAAAATTAATTTAAAATTAAAATTTAAAATTTAAAATTAAATTTAAAATTTAAAATTAAATTTAAAATTTAAAATTTAAAATTTAAAATTCAAATTTAAAATTTAAAATTTAAAATTAAAATTTAAAATTTAAATTTAAAATTTAAAATTAAATTTAAAATTTAAATTTAAAATTTAAAATTTAAAATTTAAAATTTAAAATTTAAAATTTAAAATTTAAAATTTAAAATTTAAAATTTAAAATTTAAAATTTAAAATTTAAAATTTAAAATTTAAAATTTAAAATTTAAAATTAAATTTAAAATTTAAAATTTAAAATTAAAATTAAATTTAAAATTTAAAATTTAAAATTTAAAATTTAAAATTTAAAATTTAAAATTTAAAATTAAATTTAAAATTTAAAATTTAAAATTAAATTAAATTAAAATTAAATTTAAAATTAAATTTAAAATTCAAAATTTAAAATTTAAAATTTAAAATTAAAATTTAAAATTTAAAATTTAAAATTTAAAATTAAAATTAAAATTTAAAATTTAAAATTAAAATTTAAAATTGAAATTTAAAATTTAAAATTTAAAATTTAAAATTAAAATTAAAATTTAAAATTAAATTTAAAATTAAATTAAATTTAAAATTTAAAATTTAAAATTCAAATTTAAAATTCAAATTTAAAATTAAAATTTAAAATTTAAATTTAAAATTTAAAATTTAAAATTTAAAATTTAAAATTTAAAATTTAAAATTTAAAATTTAAAATTTAAAATTAAATTTAAAATTAAATTTAAAATTAAAATTTAAAATTTAAAATTAAATTTAAAATTAAATTTAAAATTAAATTAAATTAAATTAAAATTTAAAATTAAAATTTAAAATTAAATTTAAAATTAAATTTAAAATTTAAAATTTAAAATTAAATTTAAAATTAAAA
>JALGRB010000021.1:0-7500 GCA_023091065.1 Dianthus caryophyllus | reverse complement strand
GGGTTTAGGGTTTAGGGTTTAGGGTTTAGGGTTTAGGGTTTAGGGTTTAGGGTTTAGGGTTTAGGGTTTAGGGTTTAGGGTTTAGGGTTTAGGGTTTAGGGTTTAGGGTTTAGGGTTATGAATAGTAATTTTTCAAAAATGAGCTAAAAACAGGGCCGCTTTTGTTGTGATTAAGGCCTTCGGCCTCGCCTGCTTGACTCGGCGGCCTCGCCCGATTCAGTGACCGGCTTTCGGCCCAACCGCCCGACTCGCTATGAATAGTGTTTTTCCAAAAACGAGCTAAAAACAGGGCCTCTTTTTCGGCGCAGTTAAGGCCTCGCCAGCTCGGCCTGGCCTCGCCATTCAGCGACCGCCCGGCTCGGCTTAACCGGCGCTTAGAGCGGCTCGGCCGGCCCGACAAATTTATTTACTATGGCAATCCTCGTGCGAGGGGAGATCCAAAATCTAAAGAAAAAGGAGGGGGGGGTGTAATTAGGGGATGTGATTAACCCTAGACCCAGGGGATGTGGTGTAATTATGGGATGTGGTGTAATTAGGGGATGTAGTGAACCCTAGACCCAGGGGATGTGGTGTAATTAGGGGATTGGCAATCATCGTTCGACGGGAGTTTCAAAATATCTGAGAAAAAGGGAGTGTAATTGGGGATGTGGTTAACCACAGACCCGAGGGATGTGGTATAATTAGGGGATGTGGTGAACCACTAGACCCGAGGGATGTGGTGTAATTGGGGGGATCTTGCGGCGTGGCGCAAGGCTGTAGTGCCGTCTGCTTCCAGAAGCGGTGGCGATGGCGCGCCGCCATGTCTGCGCTTCAGGCGGTGGCGTGGCCAGTGCGCCTCCCAGGCGGTGGCGTGGCGCGTGCCGCTCCGGCGGTGGCGATGGCAAACAGCGCTCCGGCGGTGGCGATGGTAGCGCCGCCGTCTGCCCAAAGCGGCGATGGCGCGTCTGCCACCTTCAGGTGACGATGGTAGCGCCGCCCGTCTGCCCAGCTTCCCGGCCCGGCGATGGCGATGCCCGCCCGTGGTCTGCGCTTCAGAAAGCGGTGGCGATGGCGTGGTCTGCCCTTCCGGCCCGGCGATGGCGCGGGTGCCGCCTCCCAGAGTCTTCGGCGATGGCGTAGCGCGCCGTGCCTGCTTCCAGTGACGGCGATGGCGCGCCCGCCGATCTGCGGCTTCCCAGAAGCGATGGCGATGGTGCCGTCTGTGCTTCAGGCGGTGGCGATGGTAGCGTGCCGCGCTCCCGTGACGATGGCGTGGTGCCGCGACTCCCAGAGAGTCTTTGACGATGGCGTGCCCGCCGTCTACGTTTCCAGACCGACGTGGTGGCCGTGCCGCGCTTCCCAGAAGTCTTGACGATGGCGCCGCCCGTCTGCCTTCAGTGATGGCGATGGCGGCCGGGCGCCGTCTGCGCTTCAGCGACGATGGCGTATGGCGCCCGCCGTCTTGTTTCCGGCGGTGGCGATGGCCGGGCCGCCGTCTGCGCTTCGAAAGCGGTGGCGTGGCCTCGCGTTCGGCGGCGTGGCGCGCCGCCGCCGCCCGTGCTGCGCTTCAGGCGGCGTGGCCAGGAACGCGTCTGCGCTTCGAGCGATGGCGATGGGCGAAGCGCCGTCTGCGACTTCCGAGGACGTTTTTGAGCAATCTCGGGCCATAAAACGTCCCGTTGGACCCCTCAAAAGTTCTAATCGATTATTCTTTATTCTGGACGTAATGAAAGCCCAAGCGGGGTTACGTTGGAGTCGTATGGTTATAGAACGGAGAGAATTAACATCCCGAAAAGCGTTTTTGAGCAATCTCGGGCGATAAAACGTCCCGTTGGACCCCGCAAAAGTTCTAATCCTGATTATTTACTGTTACGGACATAATGAAACTGAAACGGGGTTCATTGGAGGTCGTATGGTTATAGAACGGAGAAAATTAACATAGGTGAGTTCAATATTAAGAAGCTTAAAGTATAATGTATACGATATTTAATTCATTTTTTGAAATTGTTACATCATAAGTTTCAAAAACACGTAAATCGGATATTACGTCGTTTTAGGTTCGGTTTTGAGCATGGTGATAAATCTGTCGCGATATGCGTGTCAACACGGTTCGAGAAATATAAAGCCTGGCAATCTGCGCGTCGTTAAGGTCGATTCGAGAATTAATTGAATTCGTTTAGTATGGCTGAAAATTCGTCTTATTTGAAAATTTTGTCTTATTTCAATTTCGTCTTATTTGAATTTCGTCTTATTCAAATTTTGTCTTATTCAAATTTTGTCTTATTTGAAAATTTCGTCTTATTTGAAAATTTAGTCTTATTTGAATTTTTTTTAGTCTTTTTTGATTTTTTTGACTTTTTTGGTTTTTATTTAATTTTTCGACTTTTTCCTTTGTTTTTAAAAAATTTTATTTCGACTTTATTTTTCGACTTTTTCGACATTTTTCGACTTTTTCGTTTTTAATTTTTTTTAGACTTTTTTTTTCGACATTTTTTTTTTTCTCGACTTTTTTTTCGACTTTAATTTTTTTTTGGACATTTTTTTTTCGACTTTTTAATTTTTCGACTTTATTTTTTTCGACTTTTTTGATTTTTATTTTATTTTTTCAACATTTTTCGTTTTTAATTTTTTGACTTTATTTTTTCGACATTTTTTTTCTCGACTTTTTAGACATTTTTAGACTTTATTTTTTTCGACTTTTTCGACATTTTTCGTTTTTCGACTTTATTTTTTCGTTTTAAAAAAAAAAATCGAAAAAGTCGAAAAAATTAAAATCGAAAAAGTCGAAAAAAATGTCGAAAAAGTCAAAAAATTAAAATCGAAAAAGTCGAAAAAAAATGTCGAAAAAAATTAAAATCGAAAAAGTCGAAAAAAAATGTCAAAAATCAAAAATTAAAAATCGAAAAAAGTCAACTAAAAATTAGGGTTTAGGGTTTAGGGTTTAGGGTTTAGGGTTAGGGTTTAGGGTTTAGGGTTTAGGGTTAGGGTTTAGGGTTCAGGGTTCAGGGTTCAGGGTTTAGGGTTTAGGGTTTAGGGTTAGGGGTTAGGGGTTAGGGTTGAGGGTTAGGGTTCAGGGTTCAGGGTTAGGGTTTAAATTTAAAATTTAGGGTTTAGGGTTTATTTAGTTTAGGGTTTAGGGTTTAGGGTTTAAATTTAAAATTTAAAATTTAGGGTTTAAATTTAAAATTTAGGGTTCAAAAATTTAAAATTTAAAATTTAAATTTAGGGTTTAAATTTAAAATTAAAAATTTAAAATTTAAAATTTAATTTAAATTTAAAATTTAAAATTTAAAATTTAAATTTAAAATTTAAAATTTAAAATTTAAAATTTAAAATTTAAAATTTAAATTTAAAATTTAAAATTTAAAATTTAAAATTTAAAATTAAATTCAAATTTAAATTTAAAATTTAAAATTTAAAATTTAAAATTTAAAATTAAATTTAAAATTTAAAATTTAAATTTAAAATTTAAAATTTAAAATTTAAAATTTAAAATTTAAAATTTAAAATTTAAAATTTAAAATTAAATTTAAAATTTAAATTTAAAATTTAAAATTTAAAATTTAAAATTTAAATTTAAAATTTAAAATTTAAAATTTAAAATTTAAAATTTAAATTTAAAATTTAAAATTTAAAATTTAAAATTTAAAATTTAAAAATTTAAATTTAAATTAAAATTTAAAATTTAAAATTTAAAATTTAAAATTTAAAATTTAAAATTTAAAATTTAAATTTAAAATTTAAAATTTAAAATTTAAAATTTAAAATTTAAAATTTAAAATTTAAAATTTAAAATTAAAATTTAAAATTTAAAATTTAAAATTTAAAATTTAAAATTAAATTTAAAATTTAAAATTTAAAATTTAAAATTTAAAATTTAAAATTTAAAATTTAAATTTAAAATTTAAAATTTAAAATTTAAAATTTAAAATTTAAATTTAAAATTTAAAATTTAAAATTTAAAATTTAAAATTTAAAATTTAAAATTTAAAATTTAAAATTTAAAATTTAAAATTTAAAAATTAAAATTTAAAATTTAAAATTTAAAATTTAAAATTTAAAATTTAAAATTTAAAATTTAAAATTTAAAATTTAAAATTAAATTTAAAATTTAAAATTTAAAATTTAAAATTTAAAATTTAAAATTTAAAATTTAAAATTTAAAATTTAAAATTTAAAATTTAAAATTTAAAATTTAAAATTTAAAATTTAAAATTTAAAATTTAAAATTTAAAATTTAAAATTTAAAATTTAAAATTTAAATTTAAAATTTAAAATTTAAAATTTAAAATTTAAAATTTAAAATTTAAAATTTAAAATTTAAAATTTAAAATTTAAAATTTAAAATTTAAAATTTAAAATTTAAAATTTAAAATTTAAAATTTAAAATTTAAAATTTAAAATTTAAAATTTAAAATTTAAAATTTAAAATTAAATTTAAAATTTAAAATTTAAAATTTAAAATTTAAAATTTAAAATTTAAAATTTAAAATTTAAAATTTAAAATTTAAAATTTAAAATTTAAAATTTAAAATTTAAAATTTAAAATTTAAAATTTAAATTTAAAATTTAAAATTTAAAATTTAAAATTTAAAATTTAAAATTTAAAATTTAAAATTTAAAATTTAAAATTTAAAATTTAAAATTTAAAATTTAAAATTTAAAATTTAAAATTTAAAATTTAAAATTTAAAATTTAAAATTTAAAATTTAAAATTTAAAATTTAAAATTTAAAATTTAAATTTAAAATTTAAAATTTAAAATTTAAAATTTAAAATTTAAAATTTAAAATTTAAAATTTAAAATTTAAAATTTAAAATTTAAAATTTAAAATTTAAAATTTAAAATTTAAAATTTAAAATTTAAAATTTAAAATTTAAAATTTAAAATTTAAAATTTAAAATTTAAAATTTAAAATTTAAAATTTAAAATTTAAAATTTAAAATTTAAATTTAAAATTTAAAATTTAAAATTTAAATTTAAAATTAAAATTTAAAATTTAAAATTTAAAATTTAAAATTTAAAATTTAAAATTTAAAATTTAAAATTTAAAATTTAAATTTAAAATTTAAATTTAAAATTTAAAATTTAAATTTAAAATTTAAAATTTAAAATTTAAAATTTAAAATTTAAAATTTAAAATTTAAAATTTAAAATTTAAAATTTAAAATTTAAAATTTAAAATTTAAAATTTAAAATTTAAATTTAAAATTTAAAATTTAAAATTTAAAATTTAAAATTTAAAATTTAAAATTTAAAATTTAAAATTTAAAATTTAAAATTTAAAATTTAAATTTAAAATTTAAAATTTAAAATTTAAAATTTAAAATTTAAAATTTAAAATTTAAAATTTAAAATTTAAAATTTAAAATTTAAAATTTAAAATTTAAATTTAAAATTTAAAATTTAAAATTTAAAATTTAAAATTTAAAATTTAAAATTTAAAATTTAAATTTAAAATTTAAAATTTAAAATTTAAAATTTAAAATTTAAAATTTAAAATTTAAAATTTAAAATTTAAAATTAAATTTAAAATTTAAAATTTAAAATTTAAAATTTAAAATTTAAAATTTAAAATTTAAAATTTAAAATTTAAAATTTAAAATTTAAAATTTAAAATTTAAAATTTAAAATTTAAAATTTAAAATTTAAAATTTAAAATTTAAATTTAAAATTTAAAATTTAAAATTTAAAATTTAAAATTTAAAATTTAAAATTTAAAATTTAAAATTTAAAATTTAAAATTTAAAATTTAAAATTTAAAATTTAAAATTTAAAATTTAAAATTTAAAATTTAAAATTTAAAATTTAAAATTTAAAATTTAAAATTTAAGAATTTAAAATTTAAAATTTAAAATTTAAAATTTAAAATTTAAAATTTAAAATTTAAAATTTAAAATTTAAAATTTAAAATTTAAAATTTAAAATTTAAAATTTAAAATTTAAAATTTAAAATTTAAAATTTAAAATTTAAAATTTAAGAATTTAAAATTTAAAATTTAAAATTTAAAATTTAAAATTTAAAATTTAAAATTTAAAATTTAAAATTTAAAATTTAAAATTTAAAATTTAAAATTTAAAATTTAAATTTAAAATTTAAAATTTAAAATTTAAAATTTAAAATTTAAAATTTAAAATTTAAAATTTAAAATTTAAAATTTAAAATTTAAAATTTAAAATTTAAAATTTAAAATTTAAAATTTAAAATTTAAAATTTAAAATTTAAATTTAAAATTTAAAATTTAAAATTTAAAATTTAAAATTTAAAATTTAAAATTTAAAATTTAAAATTTAAAATTAAATTAAAATTTAAAATTTAAAATTTAAAATTTAAATTTAAAATTTAAAATTTAAAATTTAAAATTTAAAATTTAAAATTTAAAATTTAAAATTTAAAATTTAAAATTTAAAATTTAAATTTAAAATTTAAAATTTAAAATTTAAAATTTAAAATTTAAAATTTAAAATTTAAAATTTAAATTTAAATTTAAAATTTAAAATTTAAGAATTTAAAATTTAAAATTTAAATTTAAAATTTAAAATTTCAAATTTAAAATTTAAAATTTAAAATTTAAAATTTAAATTTAAAATTTAAAATTTAAAATTTAAAATTTAAAATTTAAAATTTAAAATTTAAATTTAAATTTAAAATTTAAAATTTAAAATTTAAATTTAAAATTTAAATTTAAAATTTCAAATTTAAAATTTAAATTTAAATTTAAAATTTAAATTTAAAATTTAAATTTAAAATTAAAATTTAAAATTTAAATTTAAAATTTAAAATTTAAAATTTAAAATTTAAAATTTAAAATTTAAAATTTAAATTTAAAATTTAAAATTTAAATTTAAAATTTAAAATTTAAAATTTAAAATTTCAAGAAATTTCAAAATTTAAATTTCCAAAATTCAAAATTTAAAATTTAAATTTAATTTAAAATTTAAATTTAAAATTTAAAATTTAAAATTTAAAATTTAAATTTAAAATTTAAAATTTAAAATTTAAAATTTAAAATTTAAAATTTAAAATTTAAGATTTAAGAATTTAAAATTCTAAAGTTTCAAGAATTTAAAATTTAAGAATTTAAATTTAAATTTCAAAATTTAAAATTAAATTTAAATTTAAATTTAAAATTTAAAATTTAAAATTTAAAGTTCACAAAATTTAAAATTTAAAATTTAAAATTTAAAATTTAAAATTTAAGTTTAAAATTTAAAATTTAAGATTGATTAAAAATTTAAAATTTCAAAATTTAAATTTAAAATTTAAAATTAAAATTTAAATTTAATTGAATTTAAGAACTAAAATTTAAAGTTTAAAATTTAAAATTTAAATTTAAAATTTAAAATTTAAATTTAAATTTAAAATTTAAAATTTAAATTTTAAAAATTTGAAATTTGAAATTTGAAATTTAAAATTTGAAATTTGAAATTTAAAAAATTTGAAATTTGAAAATTGAAATTTTGAAATTTGAAATTTAAAATTTAAATTTAGAATTTAAATTTCAAAATTTAAAATTTAAT
>JALGRB010000020.1:4132500-4149500 GCA_023091065.1 Dianthus caryophyllus | reverse complement strand
ACCTAAACCACAAACCTAAACCTAAACCTAAACCTAAACCTAAACCTAAACCTAAACCTAAACCTAAACCTAAACCTAAACCTAAACCTAAACCTAAACCTAAACCCTGACCCTAAGCCTAAACCTAGAGCCTAAACCTAAACCCTAAACCCTAAACCTAAACCTAGGCCTAAACCCTAAACCTAAACCTAAACCTAAACCCTAAACCCCTAAACCCTAAACCTAAACCTAAACCTGAAACACAAACCTAAACACAAGCCCTAAACCTACACCTAAACCCTAAACACTAAGCCTAACCCTAGAAGCCTAAACCTAAACCCTAAACCTAAACCTAAACCTGAGCCTAAACCCTAAACCACAAACCTAAGCCTAAACCTAGGCCTAAACCTAGAGCCTGAAGCCTAAACACAGAGCCTAGGCCTAGGCCTAGGCCTAGGCCTAGGCCTGAGGCCTGGGCCTGAGCCTGAGCCTGAACCTAGGCCTGGGCCTGGGCCTGGGGCCTGACACAGGCCTAGAGCCTAGGCCTGAGCCCACAGGCCTAGAGCCTGGGCCTGAGCCTGGGCCTGGGCCTGGGCCTGGGCCTGGGCCTGGGCCTGGGCCTGGGCCTGGGCCTGAGCCTGGGCCTGGGCCTGGGCCTGGGCCTGGGCCTGGGCCTGGGCCTGGCCTGAGCCCTGGGCCTCTAGGCCACAGGCCTGGGCCTGACCTGAGCCTAGGCCCTACGGCCTGGGCCTGGGCCACTTTGACCTGGGCCTGAGGCCTGGGCCTGGGGCCTGGGCCTGGGCCTGGGCCTGGGCCTGGGCCTGGGCCTGGGCCTGGGCCACTGGGCCTGGGCCACACAGTACACAAGGCCTGGGCCTGGGCCTGGGCACAGGCCTGGGCCTGAGCCTAGGCCTGAGCCACTGAAGCCTGAGCCTGAGGCCTGACACACTGAGCCACAAACCTAGAGCCTAAACCTGAAGCCTAGGCCTGAGCACAAGGCCTAGGCCTAGGCCTAGACCTAGCCTAGCCTAACCCTAAACCACAAACCTAAACCTACCTAGGCCTAAGCCTAGAGCCTAAACCTAAACACTAAACCTAAACCTAAAGCACTAAACCTAAACCTAAACCTAAAGCTAAGCCTAAACCTAGGCCTAAACCTAAACCTAAACCTAAACCTAAACCTAAACCTAAACCTAAACCTAAACCCTAAACCCTAAACCCTAGCCTAAACACAAACCTAAACCTAAACCCTAAACCTAAACCTAAACCTAAACCTAAACCTAAACCTAAGCCTAAACCTAAACCATAAACCCTAAGCCTAAACCTAAGCCTAGACCTAAACCTGAGCCTAAACCTAAACCTAGAGCCTAGGCCTAAGCCTAGACACTGAAGCCTAGAAGCTAAACCTAAACCTAGGCCTAGGCCTAAACCTGAAGCCTGAGCCTGGGCACAGGCCTAAGCCTAGGCCTAAACCTAGGCCTAAAGCCTAGGCTTAAACCTGAGCCTAGGCCTGGGCCTGGGCCTGGGCCTAAAGGCCTGAGCCTGAGCACAGGCCTAGGCCTGGGCCTGAAACCTAAACCTAGGCCTGGGCCTGGGCCTGAGCCTGGGCCTGAGCCTGGGCCTGAGCCTGGGCCTGGGCCTGAGCCTGAGCCTAGGCCTGGCACTGGGCCTAGAGCCTCAGGCCTAAGCACCTGAGCACTGAGCCTAGGCTTAGGCCTAGGCCTGAGCCTAGGCCTGGGCCACTAGGCCTAGGCCTAAACCTGAAGCCTGGGCCTAAACTGCAAGCCCTGGGCCTGGGCCTCAGGCCTGGGCCTGAGCCTGGGCCCTGTTTAGGCCTGGGCCTAGGCCTGGGCTAAGGCCTAGGCCTAGGCCTAGAGCCTGGCCCTAGGCCTGAGCCTGGGGCCTGGCCTGGGCCTGGGCCTGGGCCTGGGCACAGGCCTGGGCCCTAAGGCCTGGCCCTCAGCCCTCAGCCTAGCCTGACCCTAAACCCTAGGCCTAAGCCTAGAGCCTAGACCTAAACACCTAGCCTAAACCACAAACACTAAACCTAAGCCTAAACACTGAGCCTAAACCTGACCCATAAACCCTAAGAAACCTAAACCTAGAAGCCACTGAGAGCCTAGAGCCTAAGAGCCACTGAAGCCTGGAAGCCTAGAGCCTAAGCCCTAGAGCCTAGGCCTAGGCCTAGGCACAGGCCTAAACCCTAAACCCCAGCCACAAACTACAAGCCTAAACCTAAACCTAAACCTGACCTGACCTAAACCTAAACCTAGCTAAACCTAGGCCTGAACACAAACCTGAGCCACAAACTTCAAACCACTAGAGCCTGAGCCCTGGCACTAAGCCCTGACCACTAAGCCCTAAGCCTAAACCTAGAAACACACAAGCCTAAACCCTAAACCTAAACCCTAAACCATAAACCTAAACCCTAGGCCTAGGCCTAGGCCTAAACCTGTTACCAAACACTGAGCCTGAAGCCTGAAGCTAAACCTAAACCTAAACCATAAACACTAGGCACAAGCCTAGAGCCTAAACTAAACAAGCCCTGAAGCCTGAGGCCTAGGCCTGAGCCTAAACCTTTAAGCCTAGGCCTCAGGCCTGAGCCTGAGCCTGGGCTGAGGCCTAGTACTGAGCCTGGGCCTAAACCTAAGCCTGAAGCCTAAACCTAGAGGCCTGAAGCCTAAGCCTAGGCTTACAGACACTGAGCCTGGAGCCTAGGCCTACACAGGCCTGAGCCACTGGGCTGACTCGCCTAAACCACTAAGCCACACACACAGAGCCTGAGCCTGAGCCCTGGGCCACTAGAGGCACTGGGCCACTAAACCTGAGCCCTAGGCCTAGGCCACAAAGCCTGGAGCCTGGGCACTGGGCCTGAGCACTATTAGGCCTGAGCCTGGGCCTGAGCCTGGGCACGGACACAGACCTAGGCCTGGGCCTGGTACTAAGCCACAAGCCTGAAACCACTGGACCTGAAGCCTGCGGCCTAGTACGGACCACAAACCTAAACCCTGCGGCCTAATACCGGAACCTGACACCTAAACCACAAGCCCTGGCTCATTTCGACCCTAGAGCCTAAACCCTAGGCCACTGAACACAGACCTGGCCCTGGAAACGCGGACACAGGCCTAGGCCTAAACCCTAAAGCCTAGACACCTAAAACCTAAACCCTAAACCTACAAACCATAAACATAGCACGAACCTACACAGCTTTCAGCCTAACCACAGGCAAAGGCCTAAACCTAAACCTTTCTGAGCTGGACCTGGGCCTAAGCCACTAAGCCTAAACCAAAACCTAAACCACAAACCTAGAGCCTAAACACTGAACTAAGCCTAGGCCTAAACCTAGAGCCTGAAACCCTGTACCTGAACCTAAACCACAAAAACCCTAAACCCTAGGCCTAAACACTAGAGCCTAAACCTAAAGCCTAAACCTAAACCCACCTAAACTAGGCGTACCCTAAAGCCTAAGCCCTAAACCCTAAACCCTAAACCCTAAACCTAAACCTAACCACTCAAGCCTAAACCCTAAACCACGGACCTAGAGCCTGAAGCCTAAAACCCACAAACCCTAAACACCTAAACACAAGCCCTAGGACCTAGAGCCTAAGCCTAGACCTGAGCCTAGGCCGACAGGCCTAAACCCTGGCACTAGGACCCTAGAGCCTAGAGCCTAGGCCCTAGACCCTAGAAGCCTGAAGCCTAGGCCTAGGCCTACTTATTACGGACATAAACCTAGAGCCTAAACCTAGAAGCCTAAAGCCTAAACCACTAAAGCCCTAAACACTGAACCTAAACCTAAGCCTAAACCTAAGCCTAAAGCCCCTAAACCTAGGCCTAAAGCCTAAACCTAAACCTAAGCCCTAAACCTAAACCTAAACTACAAACCCTAAACCTAAACCCTAAACCTAAACCAGTTAAACCTGAACCACTAAACACGAAACCCTAAACCCTATAACCCTAAACCTAAACCTAGCCTGACCTAAACACAAACCTAAACCTAAACCTGAAACCTAAACCTAAACCTAGCTTGCTTACAAACCTAAACCCTCAACTATAACCTCGGAACACTAAACCTAAACACAAACCCTAAGCCTAGAGCCTGAGCTTAAACCTAAACCTAAACCACAAACCTGAAGCCTAGAGCCTAGACACTGGACACAAACCTGAAGCCACACCTAGACCTAGGCACGGAAACCCTAGGCACAAGCCCTAAGCCCTAAACCTAAACGGACAGGCCTAAGCCTAGGCACAAACCTGAGCAGACACACAGGCACTAAACCTGAAGCCCTAAACCACTGAACCTAACCCTAAACCCTAAATACCACACAAAACCCAGGCCTAAACCACAAACCTAAACCTAAACACTGAGCCTAAACCGAAACCTAGGCACAAGCCTAAACCTAGAAACCCTAAACCCTAAACCCTAAACACGAAACCCTAAACACTAAACCTAAACTACTGAAATACCAAGGCCTGAAACCCTAAACCTGGAAAGCCTAGGCCTAAACCACAAGCCCTGACCCTAGAGCCTAAACCACGGACCTATTTCATTTACGACCTAAACCCTGGAAGCCCTGAAACCCTAAAACTAGGCCTGAGCCACTGAGCCTGGGGCCTAAACCTGAAACCTAAACCTAAACCTAAAGCCCTAAACCTGAGCCTAAGCCCTGGCTAAACACTGAGCCTAAGCCTAGGCCCTAGGCCTGAACCTAAACCTGACCACAAACCTGAGGCTTAAGCCCTAGACACTAAGACCTGAAACCTAGGCCTAAACCTAAACCTATGACACTGAAACTTCCTGAGCACTAGGCTTTGAAGCCCTAAACCTAAACCTAAACCTAAAGCCTAAACCTAAACCCTAAACCCTAAACCGACACGGACCACTAGAGCCTAGAGCCTAGACACTAGGCTTGTAAGCGCAGCGCAAACCTAAACACTAAAGCCTGAAACCTAAACCACAGGCCTAGGCCTAAACACTAAGGCCTAGGTAAACCTAAACCTAAACACTGAGCCACTAAACCTAGGCTAAACCTGGAGCACACAAACCTGAGCCTGGGCTACTAGGCCACAAACATAGGCCTAGGCCTAGGCCTAGGCCTAGGCTGGGCAAACCACTAGGCCTGAGCCCTAAACCCTAAACCTGCGGCCACAGGCCTAGAGCCTAAACCTAAACCAAACACTGAGCCCTAAGCCTAGGCCTAAACCTAAACCTATTTCGGCCTAAACCCTAAACCTAAACCTAAACCCTAAGCCACAAACACTAAACCACAAGCCTAAACCTGACCTAAACTACACAGGCACAGGCACAGAGCCTAAACCTAAAGCCTAGGCCACAAGGCCTGAACCTAGGCCTAAAGCCTGGGCACTAGGCCCTAGGCCTAGGCCTAGGCCTAGGCCACTAAACCTAAACCACAGGCCTGAGCCCTGGGCCTGAAACTTTTTCAGGCCCTGGCTTCAAGCCTGGGCCTACAAGCCTGAAGCCTGGGCCTGGAAGCCTGAAGCCTAGGCCTGAGCCTAGGCCTAGAGCCTAGGCCTGGAAGCCTAGAGCCTAGAGCCTAAGACCACTGAAGCCCTAAACCTAGGCCCTAAAGCCTAGGCCTAAAGCCTAGAGCCCTAGAGCCTAAACCTAAACCTAAACCTAAAGCCACTAAACCTAAACCTAAACCTAAACCTAAACCTAAACCTAAACCTAGAAGCCCTAAACCTAAACCCTAAACCTAAACCTAAAGCCTAAACCTAAACCCTAAACCCTAAACCTAAACCTAAACCTAAACCCTAAACCTAAACCTAAACCTAAACCTAAACCTAAACCTAAACCCTAAACCTAAACCTAAACCCTAAACCTAAACCTAAACCTAAACCTAAACCTAAACCTAAACCCTAAACCCTAAACCTAAACCTAAACCCTAAACCTAAACCTAAACACAAACCTAAACCTAAACCCTAAACCTAAACCTTAAACCTAAACCTAAACCTAAACCTAAACCTAAACCTAAACCTAAACCTAAACCTAAACCTAAACCCTAAACCTAAACCTAAACCTAAACCCTAAACCTAAACCTAACAAACCTAAACCTAAACACAAACCTAAACCTAAACCCTAAACCTAAACCCTAAACCTAAACCTAAACCCTAAACCTAAACCTAAACCTAAACCTAAACCTAAACCTAAACCTAAACCTAAAGCCTAAACCTAAGAGCCTAGGCCTAAACCTAAACCCTAAGCCTAAACCTAGGCCTAAGCCACTGAGCCTAAACCTAAGCCTGAAGCCTAGGCCTAGGCCTAAAGCCCTAGGCCTGAGCCTGAGCCTGAAGCCTGCCTAGGCCTGGGCCTAGGCCTAGGCCTAGGCCTAGGCCTAGAGCCTAGGCCTAGGCCTAGGCCTAGAGCCTAGAGCCTGAGCCTAGGCCTAGAGCCTAGGCCTAGAGCCTAGAGCCCTAAGGCCTAGGCCTAGGCCTAAACCTAGGCCTAGGCCTGGGCCTAGGCCTAGAGCCTAGGCCTAAACCTAAACCTAAAGCCTAAAGCCTAAAGCCTAAACCTAAACCTAGGCCTAAACCTAAACCTAAACCTAGGCACAAGCCTAGGCCTAAACCTAGGCCTAGGCCTAAACCTAGGCCTAAACCTAGGCCTAAACCTAGGCCTAAACCTAGGCCTAAACCTAGGCCTGAGGCCTAGGCCTAAACCTATAAACCTAAACCTAGGCCTAGGCCTAAACCCTAAACCACAGGCCTAGGCCTGAGCCTAGGCCTGAGGCCTGAGGCCTAGGCCTAAACCTAAGCCTAAACCTAGGCCTAGAGGCCTGGGCCTAAACCTAGGCCTAGGCCTAGGCACAGAGCCTAAAGCCTAAACCTAAACCTAGGCCTAAACCTAAACCTAGAGGCCTAAACCACTGGGCCTGGGCCTAGGCCTAGGCCTAGGCCTAAGCCTAGGCCTGGGCCTAGGCCTGAGCCTGGGCCTAGGCCTGGGCCTGGGCCTGGGCCACAGGCCTGGGCCTAGGCCTGAGGCCTGGGCCTGAGCCTGGCCTAGGCCTGGGCCTAGGCCTGGGCCTGGGCCTGGGCCTGGGCCACAGGCCTGGGCCTGAGGCCTGGGCCTGGGCCTGGGCCTGAGGCCTGGGCCTGAGCCTAGGCCTGGGCCTGGGCCTGGGCCTGGGCCTGGGCCTGGGCCACAGGCCTGGGCCACACAGGCCTAGGCCACTAGGCCTAGGCCTAGGCCTGAGGCCTAGGCCTAGGCCTAGGCCTGAGCCTGGGCCTAGGCCTAGGCCTAGGCCTAGGCCTAGGCCTAGAGCCTAGGCCTAGGCCTAGGCCTAGAGCCTAGGCCTAAACCTAGGCCTAAACCTAAGCCTAGAGCCTAAACCTAGAGCCTAAACCTAAACCTAAAGCCTAAAGCCTAAGAGCCTAAACCTAGAGCCTAAACCTAAACCTAAACCTAAACCTAAACCTAAGCCTAAACCTAAACCTAAGCCTAAACCTAAACCTAAACCTAAACCTAAACCTAAACCTAAACCTAAACCTAAACCTAAACCTAAACCTAAACCTAAACCTAAACCTAAACCTAGAGCCTAAACCTAAACCTAAACCTAAACCTAAACCTAAACCTAAACCTAAACCTAAACCTAAACCTAAACCTAAACCTAAACCTAAACCCTAAACCTAAACCTAAACCCTAAACCTAAACCTAAACCTAAACCTAAACCTAAACCTAAACCTAAACCTAAACCTAAACCTAAACCCTAAACCTAAACCTAAACCTAAACCTAAACCTAAGCCTAAACCTAAACCTAAACCTAAACCTAAACCTAAACCTAAACCTAAACCTAAACCTAAACCTAAACCTAAACCTAAACCTAAACCTGAGCCTAAACCTAAACCTAGGCCTAAACCTGAAGCCTAAACCTAAACCTAAACCTAGGCCTAGGCCTAGGCCTAGGCCTAGGCCTAGGCCTGAGCCTGAGCCTAGGCCTAGGCCTAGGCCTAGGCCTAGAGCCTAGGCCTAGAGCCTAGGCCTGAGCCTAGGCCTAGAGCCTAGGCCTAGGCCTAGGCCTAGGCCTAGGCCTAGAGCCTAAGCCTAGGCCTAGGCCTAGGCCCTAGGCCTAAGCCTAGGCCTAGCCTAAACCTAAACCTAAACCTAGGCCTAAACCTAGAGCCTAAACCTAAACCTAAACCTAAACCTAGAGCCTAAACCTAAACCCTAAACCTAAACCTAAAGCCTAAACCTAAACCTAAACCTAAACCTAAACCTAAACCTAAACCTAAACCTAAACCTAAACCTAAACCTAAACCTAAACCTAAACCTAAACCTAAACCCTAAACCTAAACCTAAACCTAAACCTAAACCTAAACCTAAACCTAAACCCTAAACCTAAACCTAAACCTAAACCTAAACCTAAACCTAAACCTAAACCTAAACCCTAAACCTAAACCTAAACCTAAACCTAAACCTAAACCTAAACCTAAACCTAAACCTAAACCTAAACCTAAACCTAAACCTAAACCTAAACCCTAAACCTAAACCTAAACCTAAACCTAAACCTAAACCTAAACCTAAACCTAAACCTAAACCCTAAAGCCTAAACCCTAAACACCTAGGCCTAGGCCTAGGCCTAAACCTAAACCCTAGGCCTAGGCCTAAACCTAAACCTAAAGCCTAAACCTAAGCCTAAACCTAAACCTAAGCCTAGGCCTAAACCGGCCTAAACCTAAACCTGGGCCTAGGCCTAAACCCTAGGCCTAAACCTAAACAGGCCTAAACCTGAGCCTAAGCCTGAGCCTGAGCCTAGGCCTAGGCCTAGGCCTAGAGCCTAGAGCCTAGGCCTAGGCCTGAGCCTAGGCCTAAACCTAGGCCTAAGCCACTAGACCCTAGAGCCTAGAGCCTAAACCTAAACCCTAGAGCCTAAACCTAAACCTAAACCCTAAACCCTAAACCTAAACCTAAGCCTAAACCTAAACCTAAACCTAAACCTAAACCTAAACCCTAAACCTAAACCTAAACCTAAACCTAAACCTAAACCCTAAACCTAAACCTAAACCTAAACCTAGGCCTAAACCTAGGCCTAAACCTAAACCCTAAACCTAAACCTAAACCTAAACCTAAACCTAAACCTAAACCTAAACCTAAAGCCTAAACCTAAACCTAAACCTAAACCTAAACCTAAACCCTAAACCTAAAGCCTAAACCTAAACCTAAACCTAAACCTAAACCTAAACCTAAACCTAAACCTAAACCTAAACCTAAACCTAAACCTAAACCTAAACCTAAACCTAAACCTAAACCTAAACCCTAAACCTAAACCTAAACCTAAACCTAAACCCTAAACCTAAACCTAAACCTAAACCTAAACCCTAAACCCTAAACCTAAACCTAGGCCTAAACCTAAACCTAAACCTAAACCTAAACCTAGGCCTAAACCTAGGCCTAGGCCTAAACCTAGGCCTAGGCCTAAACCTAAACCTAGGCCACAAACCCTAAGCCTAAGCCTAGGCCTAAACCTGAGCCTAGGCCTAGGCCTAGGCCTAGGCCTAGGCCTAAAGCCTAGAGCCTAAACCTAGGCCTAAACCTAAACCTAGGCCTAAACCTAAACCTAAACCTAAACCTAAACCTAAACCTAGAGCCTAAACCTAAACCTAAACCTAAACCTAAACCTAAACCTAAACCTAAACCTAAACCTAAACCTAAACCTAAACCTAAACCTAAACCTAAACCTAAACCTAAAGCCTAAACCTAAACCTAAACCTAAACCTAAACCTAAACCTAAACCTAAACCCTAAACCTAAACCTAAACCTAAGCCTAAACCTAAACCTAAACCTAAACCTAAACCTAAACCTAAACCACAAACCTAAACCTAAACCTAAACCTAAACCTAAACCCTAAACCTACTAAACCTAAACCCTAAACCTAAGCCTAAACCTAAACCTAAACCTAAACCTAAACCTAAACCTAAACCTAAACCTAAACCTAAACCTAAACCTAAACCTAAACCTAAGCCTAAACCTAAACCTAAACCTAAACCTAAACCTAAACCCTAAAGCCTAAACCTAAACCTAGGCCTAAACCTAAACCTAAACCTAAACCTAAGCCTAAACCTAGGCCTAAACCTAAACCTACCTAAACCTAAGGCCTAGGCCTAAGCCTAAACCTAGGCCTAAACCTAAACCTAAACCTACCTAAGCCTAAACCTGACACAAACCTAAACCTAAACCTGAAGCCTAAACCTAAACCTAGGCCTAAAGCCTAGGCCTAGGCCTAGGCCTAGGCCTAGGCCTAGGCCTAGGCCTGAAGCCTAAACCTAAACCTAGGCCTAAACCTAGGCCTAAACCTAGGCCTAAAGCCTAGAGCCTAAACCTAAAGGCCACTGAGCCTGAGCCTAGGCCTAGGCCTAGGCCTAGGCCTAGGCCTAGGCCTGAGCCTAGGCCTAGGCCTAGGCCTAGGCCTAGGCCTAGGCCTAGGCCTAGAGCCTAAGCCTAAACCTAGGCCTAGGCCTAGAGCCTAGGCCTAGAGCCTAAACCTAAACCTAGGCCTAAACCTAAACCTAAACCCTAAACCTAAACCTAAACCTAAACCTAGGCCTAAACCTAAACCTAAACCTAAACCTAAACCTAAGCCTAAACCTAAACCTAAACCTAAACCTAAACCTAAACCTAAACCTAAACCTAAACCTAAACCTAAACCTAAACCTAAACCCTGAGCCTAAACCTAAACCTAAACCTAAACACAAACCTAAACCTAAACCTAAACCTAAACCTAAAGCCTAAACCTAAACCTAAACCCTAAACCTAAACCTAAACCTAAACCTAAACCTAAACCTAAACCTAAACCCTAAACCTAAACCTAAACCTAAACCTAAACCTAAACCTACAAACCTAAACCTAAACCTAAACCTAAACCTAAGCCTAAACCTAAACCTAAACCTAAACCTAAACCTAAACCTAAACCTAAACCTAAACCTAAAGCCTAAACCTAAGCCTAAACCTAAACCTAAACCTAGAGCCTAAACCTAAACCTAAACCTAAACCTACAAGCCCTAAACCTAAAACCTAAGCCTAAACCTAAACCTAAACCTAGGCCTAGGCCTAGGCCTAGACCTAGGCCTAGGCCTAGAGCCTAGGCCTAGAGCCTAGAGCCTAGAGCCTAGGCCTAGAGCCTAGGCCTAGAGCCTAGGCCTAGAGCCTAGAGCCTAGGCCTAGGCCTAAACCTAGAGCCTAGAGCCTAGAGCCTAAACCTAGAGCCTAAGCCTAAACCTAAACCTAAACCTAGGCCCTAAACCTAAGCCTAGGCCTAAACCTAAACCCTAAACCTAAACCTAAACCTAAAGCCTAAACCTAAACCTAAACCTAGAGCCTAAACCTAAACCTAAACCTAAGCCTAAACCTAAACCTAAACCCTAAACCTAAACCTAAACCTAAACCTAAACCTAAACCTAAACCTAAACCTAAACCTAAACCTAAACCCTAAACCTAAACCTAAACCTAAACCTAAACCTAAACCTAAACCTAAACCTAAACCTAAACCTAAACCCTAAACCTAAACCTAAACCTAAACCCTAAACCTAAACCTAAACCTACTAAACCTAAACCTAAACCTAAACCTAAACCTAAACCTAAACCTAAACCTAAACCTAAACCTAAACCTAAACCTAAACCTAAACCTAAACCCTAAACCTAAACCTAAGCCTAAACCTAAACCTAAACCCTAAACCTAAACCTAAACCTAAACCTAAACCTAAACCTAAACCTAAACCTAAACCTAAACCTAAACCTAAACCTAAGCCCTAAGCCTAAACCTAAACCTAAACCTAAGCCTAAACCTAAACCTAGGCCTAAACCTAAACCTAAACCTAGGCCTAAACCTAAACCTAGGCCTGGGCCTAGGCCTAGGCCTAGGCCTAGGCCTAGGCCTAGGCCTAGGCCTAGGCCTAGGCCTAGGCCTAGAGCCTAGGCCTAGGCCTGAGCCTAGGCCTAGGCCTAGAGCCTAGGCCTAGAGCCTAGGCCTAAGCCTAGAGCCTAGGCCTAAACCTAGGCCTAAACCCTAGGCCTAGAGCCTAAAGCCACTGAAGCCTAAGCCTAGGCCCTAAGCCTAAACCTAGAGCCTAAACACTAAAGCCTAAGCCTAAACCTAAACCTAAACCTAAAGCCTAAACCTAAACCTAAACCCTAGGCCTAAACCTAAACCTAAACCTAAACCTAAACCTAAGCCTAAACCCTAAACCTAAACCTAAACCTAAACCTAAACCACTAAACCTAAACCTAAACCTAAACCTAAACCTAAACCTAAACCTAAACCTAAACCTAAACCTAAACCCTAAACCTAAACCTAAACCTAAACCCTAAACCTAAACCTAAACCTAAACCTAAACCTAAACCTAAACCTAAACCTAAACCCTAAACCTAAACCTAAACCCTAAACCTAAACCTAAACCTAAACCTAAACCTAAACCTAAACCTAAACCTAAACCTAAACCTAAACCTAGGCCTAAACCTAAACCTAAACCCTAAACCTAAACCTAAACCTAAACCTAAGCCTAAACCTAAACCTAAACCTAAACCTAAACCTAAACCTAAACCTAAACCTAAACCTAAACCTAAGCCTAAACCTAGGCCTAAACCACTAAGCCTAAAGCCTAAAGCCTAGGCCTAAACCTAGGCCTAGAGCCTAGGCCTAAACCTAAACCTAAGCCTAAACCTAAACCTAGGCCTAAAGCCTAGGCCTAGGCCTAGGCCACTGAGGCCTAGGCCTAGGCCTAGGCCTAGGCCTGAGCCTAGGCCTAGGCCTAGGCCTAGGCCTAGGCCTAGGCCTAAACCTGAGCCTAGGCCTAGAGCCTAGGCCTAAACCTAGGCCTAGGCCTAGGCCTAGAGCCTAGGCCTAGAGCCTAGGCCTAAACCTAGGCCTAGAGCCTAAACCTAGGCCTAAACCTAAACCTAAACCTAAACCTAAACCTAAACCTAAACCTAAACCTAAACCCTAAACCTAAACCTAAACCTAAACCTAAACCCTAAACCACTAAACCTAAACCTAAACCTAAACCTAAACCTAAACCTAAACCTAAACCCTAAACCTAAACCTAAACCTAAACCTAAACCTAAACCTAAACCCTAAACCTAAACCTAAACCCTAAACCTAAACCTAAACCCTAAACCTAAACCTAAACCTAAACCTAAACCTAAACCTAAACCTAAACCTAAACCTAAACCTAAACCTAAACCTAAACCTAAACCTAAACCTAAACCTAAACCTAAACCTAAACCTAAACCTAAACCTAAACCTAAACCTAAACCCTAAACCTAAACCTAAACCCTAAACCTAAACCTAAACCTAAACCTAAACCTAAACCCTAAACCTAAACCTAAACCTAAACCTAAACCTAGGCCTAAGCCTAAACCTAGGCCTAAACCTAAACCTAGGCCTAAACCTGAAGCCTAGGCCTAGGCCTAAACCTAAACCTAGGCCACTGAGCCTAAACCTAAAGCCTAAAGCCTAAACCTAGGCCTAAGCCTAGGCCTGAGCCTAGGCCTGGGCCTGAGCCTAGGCCTAGGCCTAGGCCTAGGCCTAGGCCTAGGCCTAGGCCTAGGCCTAGGCCTAGGCCTAGGCCTAGGCCTAGGCCTAGAGCCTAGGCCCTAGGCCTAGGCCTAGGCCTAGAGCCTAGGCCTAGAGCCTAGGCCTAGAGCCTAGAGCCTAAACCTAAACCTAGAGCCTAAACCTAGAGCCTAGAGCCCTAAACCTAAACCTAAACCTAAACCTAAACCTAAACCTAAACCTAAACCTAAACCTAAACCCTAAACCTAGGCCTAAACCTAAGCCTAAACCTAAACCTAAACCTAAACCTAAACCTAAACCTAAACCTAGACTAAACCCTAAACCTAAACCTAAACCTAAACCTAAACCTAAACCTAAACCTAAACCTAAACCTAAACCCTAAACCTAAACCTAAACCTAAACCTAAACCCTAAACCTAAACCTAAACCTAAACCTAAACCTAAACCTAAACCTAAACCCTAAACCTAAACCTAAACCTAAACCTAAACCTAAGCCTAAACCTAAACCCTAAACCTAAACCTAAACCTAAACCTAAGCCTAAACCTAAACCTAAACCTAAACCCTAAACCTAAACCCTAAACCTAAACCTAAACCTAAACCTAAAGCCTAAACCTAAACCTAAACCTAAACCTAAACCTAAACCTAAACCTAAACCTAAACCTAAACCTAGGCCTAAACCTAAACCTAAACCTAAGCCTAAACCTAGGCCTAAACCCTACAAGCCTAAGCCTGGCCTAAGCCTAAACCTAAACCTAGGCCTAGGGCCTAGGCCTAAACCTGGGCCTGAGCCTGGGCCTAGGCCTGGGCCTAAACCTGAAGCCTAGGCCCTGAGCCTAGAGCCTAGGCCTGAGCCTAAACCTAGGCCTAGGCCTAGGCCTGAGCCTAGAGCCTAGGCCTAGGCCTAGGCCTGAGCCTAGGCCTAGAGCCTAGGCCTAGGCCTAGAGCCTAGGCCTAGGCCTAGAGCCTAAACCTAGGCCTAAACCTAAAGCCTAAACCTGAGCCTAAACCTAAACCTAGAGCCTAAACCTAAAGCCTAAACCTAAGCCTAAACCTAAACCTAAGCCTAAGCCTAAACCTAAACCTAAACCTAAACCTAAACCTAAACCTAAACCTAAACCTAAACCTAAACCTAAACCTAAACCTAAACCTAAACCTAAACCTAAACCTAAACCCTAAACCTAAACCTAAACCTAAACCTAAACCTAAACCTAAACCCTAAACCTAAACCTAAACCTAAACCTAAACCTAAGCCTAAACCTAAAGCCTAAACCTAAACCTAAAGGCCTAGGCCTAAACCTAAACCTAAACCCTAAACCTAGGCCTAAACCTAAACCTAGGCCTAAACCTAGGCCTAGGCCTAGGCCTAGGCCTAGGCCTAGGCCTAAGGCCTGAGCCTAGGCCTGAGCCACTGGCCTAAAGCCTAGAGCCTGAGCCTAGGCCTAGGCCTAGGCCTGGGCCTAGGCCTGGGCCTGAGCACAGGCCTGGGCCTGGGCCTAGGCCTGGGCCTAGGCCTGAGCCTGGGCCTGGGCCTGGGCCTGGGCCTAGGCCTAGGCCTGGGCCTAGGCCTAGGCCTGAGCCTGGGCCTGGGCCTAGGGCCTGAGGCCTGGGCCTGGGCCTGGGCCACACAGGCCTGGGCCCTAAACCTAAACCTAAGCCTAAACCTGAAGCCTAGGCCTGGGCCACTGAGCCTAGGCCTGGGCCTAGGCCTAGGCCTAGGCCTGAGCCTAGAGCCTAGGCCTAGGCCTAGGCCTAGGCCTGAGCCTAGGCCTAGGCCTAGGCCTAGGCCTAGGCCTAGAGCCTAGGCCTAGGCCTAGAGCCTAGAGCCTAGGCCTAAACCTAGGCCTAAAGCCCTAAACCTAAACCACAAGCCTAAACCTAAACCTAGAGCCTAAGCCTAAACCTAAACCTAAAGCCTAAACCTAAACCTAAACCTAAACCTAAACCTAAACCTAAACCTAAACCTAAACCTAAACCTAAACCTAAACCTAAACCTAAAGCCTAAACCTAAACCTAAACCTAAACCTAAACCTAAACCTAAACCCTAAACCTAAACCTAAACCTAAACCTAAACCTAAACCTAAACCTAAACCTAAACCTAAACCCTAAACCTAAACCTAAACCTAAACACAAAGCCTAAACCTAAACCTAAACCTAAACCTAAACCTAAAGCCTAGCCTAAACCTAAACCTAAACCTAAACCTAAACCTAAACCTAAACCTAAACCTAAACCTAAACCTAAACCTAAACCACAAGCCTAAACCTAAACCTAGGCCTAAGCCTAGGCCTAAACCTAGGCAAACCTGGCCTAAACCTAAGCCTAGGCCTAGGCCTAAAGCCTAAACCTAGGCCTAAGCCTAGGCCTAAACCTAAACCTAGGCCTGGCCTAAACCTGAGCCCTAGGCACACTAGGCCTGAGCCTAGGCCTAGGCCTGAGGCCTAGGCCTAGGCCTAGGCCTGAGCCTAGGCCTAGGCCTAGGCCTAGGCCTGAGCCTAGGCCTAGGCCTGAGCCTAGGCCTGAGCCTGAGGCCTAGGCCTAGGCCTAGGCCTAGGCCTAGGCCTAGGCCTGGAAGCCTAGGCCTAGGCCTAGGCCTGAGCCTGAGCCTGAGCCTAGGCCTGAGCCCTAGGCCTAGGCCTAAGCCTAGGCCTAGGCCTAGGCCTAGAGCCTAGGCCTAGGCCTAGGCCTAAACCTGAGCCTAGGCCTAGGCCTAAACCTAGGCCTAGAGCCTAGGCCTAGGCCTAGGCCTAGAGCCTAAACCTAGGCCTAAACCTAAACCTAAACCTAAACCTAAACCCTAAAGCCTAAACCTAAACCTAAACCTAAGCCTAAACCTAAGCCTAAACCTAAACCTAAACCTAAACCTAAACCTAAACCTAAACCTAAACCTAAACCCTAAACCTAAACCTAAACCTAAACCTAAACCTAAACCTAAACCTAAACCTAAACCTAAACCTAAACCTAAACCTAAACCTAAACCTAAACCTAAACCTAAACCCTAAACCTAAACCTAAACCTAAACCTAAACCTAAACCTAAACCCTAAACCTAAACCTAAACCTAAACCTAAACCCTAAACCTAAACCTAAACCTAAACCTAAACCTAAACCTAAACCTAAACCTAAACCTAAACCTAAACCTAAACCTAAACCCTAAACCCTAAACCTAAACCTAAACCTAAACCTAAACCTAAACCCTAAACCTAAACCTAAAGCCACTAAACCTAAACCCTAAACCTAAACCTAAAGCCTAAACCTAAGCCTAAACCCTAAACCCTAAACCTAAACCTAAACCTAAACCTAAACCTAAACCCTAAACCTAGGCCTAAACCTAAACCTAAACCTAAACCCTAAACCTAAACCTAAACCTAAACCTAAACCTAAACCTAAACCTAAACCCTAAACCTAAACCTAAACCTAAACCTAGGCCTAGGCCCTAAACCTAAACCTAGGCCTAAAGCCTAGGCCTAGGCCTAGGCCTAGGCCTAGGCCACTGGGCCTA